>LUCM01005486.1:208335-257137 GCA_008360955.1 Fasciolopsis buskii
CGGGCCAGCACTACGGGAATCAGTTTCTGTTCTGGGACGGTAACCGAGATTGAAGTTAAGGTTATTAAATAACGTTGGACGGGGTAGCGAGAGATGGTTCTTAGTGCTGCGGTTTTATTTTGTGGCACTGAAACGAGAAGATTGAGGTCTAACGGAGTTAGCCATACTTCCCGAAGGGGATGAGCTATGTGACCATGGTAAATCTAATGGCACGGTGCCACTATTTATGGGCTTGGTGGGGATCCTAGGAGGTGGAAGATGTTTACGTTTTACGTGGACCTGTTGTTTTGAGGAGGGCCGCAGCATCAGTGGTTAGAGAAAAGTCGTTTTCTTTGGTGTCAAGCACATCATTAGTCACTTGAGGGCCTGCAGCCTGTGGGGGCAGGTTGGAGTATGACGGTGAACTACAGGTACTGGCCTTGGCAATGGTACTGTAGAGTCGGTGCGGGTTGGAAGGGTGTTTGAGTCTAACTGAACAAGGTAACGTTGTATTGCTGTTGCCTAGGCGGGGGCTTTTGGACGGGGGCTAATATGTGGGGGGCGAACTCGATATGTCTAGGTCTACCAAAGTAGAGCGTGAACCCGTGGACGGCATTGGCTCTAATGAATTTCTGTTAGGCCGGCGAACGGGTGAATGTTTTGGAGACAATGCCCATTTTAGGGGACTCCGCTGTAACGCGCCGTGCAATGTTTGGTGGTGGCATCTTGGAAATCACATGCATGTGACTAGAGTCATGTAAAAATGTCCCTCTGAAGCGGTGTTTTGCCTATGGTTATTTTTATGTTTTTAAAAGGTATAGTTGCAGCAAAAACGCTTTGCTTGCTGATGAAGAGCTTTGCTAGAATCTTTGTCTGGAACTGCACCATTAGTGGGCAATCGTGATGCTGTGTCCACTTCCGCAGCCCTGTCATTTTACATGGTATGTGCGCCATGCCGCTAGCTGCCATGAGTCGATCTCCAGGGCCGTTCATAGGAATACGACCGGGGATTTTAAAGACAATAACGTTAGATGACCCGCCCACTCTACTCGATGTTTCGGACACCAGCACATCCAGGAAGTTGCCAGCGGCCACCAGGTCATGCTTGTCCAGCCGTGTTTCAGGATCGATGAGGTGGGAATGGGGTGCAACTTTTGAGATAGCGCGCTCCAGATTGTTGACATGATCCATTGTACTGGATAATTTTCTTTCGAAGATTTCTGTCTCGTCATGGGCTTCACCCACTAGGTCATTAAGTATTACAGAGCATTAGCTCATTGTTCCCAAACGGGGGCCACCTTTGGAGCGTCTTGTGGAGTTAGTTGCGCGAACACTGTCATTTGCGCGTCAGACTCGCTGGTGAACACCACGAGCCATTCTGCTCTTACCACGAAGTTTAGTTTGAGAAGAAATCTAAGTAAGCTTCTGAAAGGTGACCACTTATATTTGTTGCAACTATAGTGATGACAAGATACTGTGTGTAATCGGGATGGCACACTTCGTGTAAGGGACATGCTAAGGATTACTGTAGAACGACGTAACTTCTGAATACTTCACAAGACTAAGTGGGCATCAACGGTAGGGAGCAGATTATGGGTCTACAGAATGAGCCAGAACGTTAATTAACAGGGCAATAATACACTATGTCAGATGACAGCCGTTAAATGATTGGCTAAATCAAACAATATACTATAATGCGACTATTCGAGGTTGTTCCTGGTGTTCTTCACACAATCATGTTGATTCCCGCTCACCTGCCTACTCAAGTCTGATCATATTTCTGTTCCCTGTGCCGACGAAAAAATTGGTTAATTTCACAAAGACGAACCGATTCACCTACGCAACGAATCCGTCCAAACTAGCAAGTCTCAGCTGGAACTTACTAGGGGATGATGATTTTGGGAGTTACAGGTATCCGAGTTATACGGACAAGTTGGTGGTCCGCGGCATAAGTCACCATCCCTCCTGTGTCTGTCTTTTGCCGCTTTGGGTTTCTTAAATCTATAATTGCTATGGTATGTATGCCCCAGAATCTGCAAACGACAAAAAACAGATTTCCGCAGCAGCTTCAAAAAATATACCGCTGAGATTACTAACGTCAGGTGAGGGAGCTAAGGGAAATACCTATATGGACTCAATTTTTTCCTCATCCTGGTCAACTACACCACTATCATGCTTCTGCCTTCGCACATGTTCAAAACTTCTCGCGGCAACACTTGGTCTAGCGTCCGGTCTGATGTGCCCCCGCTACTCGGCTCAGTTCACTGATGTCCCTTCTCGGTACAGTATCACAGGTGAAAGACCACAACCGATCCCTCCGCGGTCGACTGTACAGTGGGTTCGTATATAGAGCTAATTCCACAAACACGGGGAAAACGGTTTTCACTTGAATTCTTGCGATAGCCATCCTGTTAGACCGTCGCAATCAAAACCTATGGAGACTTCAAAATCTGACAGAGAAGTACGATAGTAATAAGAACTATGACAACCAATAATGACCAAGCCATGAATATCATTCTTAATTGGCAGGCTGTATTTTCTTAACACACTCCTCTGTTGCCAAAAGACCTTGTCCTATTGCCCCTTTAAAGATGGCCACCGGGAACCTGAAACGCAATCTAGTATTATCAGCCACGCATGCCGTACAAGTGGTTGGTCATCCTCATTTATTTGGCCAATTCATTTTCACTGTTTACTCACCGCAGCTCTAGCCTGAAAAAGTTCCGGACTGTTTCCTCACCTCCTTCTGGTTCTTCTCCAGGCTCGCCAATGAGCAGGGTTGCAATCAGTCAGGTAACGGAAAACGCGGATGTAATCGTAACTTTGACACTGAAATCTCTTACTATAGACAGTGCGCTAGCTATTCATTCATGGCGTTGGTAGCCGGATCTGACTTTAGATCACTGGTCCGTTCGACATAGGGCAACCGAAAACAGGTCACTTATTCCCAAGGATATTTTACTCACGTGGATCTTTATGACTGGTCAAAGACACGTTACTACTGCTACTGGAAATGCCTATGCAACCATCCAACTTTCCGATCCTTACTCTCAGCGAAGATCGAAAACCCCCGCGCCAAAAATGACAGCATGGAGGACCCCCATGAAATGTTCGTTTAAAAACCATTTTCAGTTTCTAAACCAAATAGTTTTCTGTTCCATCACACTTTTCCCTCCATTTAGCCACCAGCCCCACAAAATGCAATCAGCAGTCTTGCGAGTTTTGAGGTCTCCTGGTGCAAAATTCCTGAAGAAATCTTATCTACTAAACAGTCTTTCCAAGCCTTGATTGTTTTCTTCCGCTTTCGTCTTCGGCAATTTATTGGAACTTACGCAGCTTAATATGACTCTTCTATCCAACTTGCACGACGTTTCGTTTGCGTTTGATTAACCTCCATCCCATTGTCTTGTCCTTATCGCTATTTACATCAGCTTAACCTTTTTGCCCACTACCTGACGCTCTTGACTTCTGAGGTTTTCGGCCATGCCTCGATACCCCCCATAGGAACCGTTGATCGTTAACTGTTTTCGCTTGGCCACTTTCATGTTGCTTTGGTGAAGTGTGCGGAATGTGATGCATGTCATATGTTAGGCTGACGGATCACTAGACCTGCTGTTCGCAGCTATCCTCAGGTAGTGGCATCCCACTCCCCCACACTTCACCTCACACCCCTTTCTCTGTGATATCGAAACCCAACGAAAGACAATTTCAAGTTGTTTTATCTCTGGCAAAACAAGAGAGTTTGCATCTCCCCAGAACTGTTCTAATTTTATGTCGCTGCTCGTGAATTCTCCCAATTCTGGTCCTCTACCGGCCAACTTGTTTCTTTGGGTGGCGCCAGCATTGCCCGTCCTCTTAGTTGGCTGATCGCTGGGTTTATCTTTCTTGGGTTCCACTTCCTTTGTTGCACCAAACTGAAGACTCCAGAATAACGTCAAACTGAGCCATTTACGTGAACCAGGGGCAACTTTTTCAGGCTCAACAAAAGTTGCGTTTTCACCTGTCCTTAACACAGGGCTACTCCAAAAAGAATATCTGTCAAATTTTCACCTTGTTATAATCCTTTTAAAATTATTCGCTTATCACCACTGGCTTTTGATTAATTTTTACATCGATCATAGTTTGCCTCATTTGTAAAACAAGCCATATGTCCAAATGGGATGCGTTTCAGTTTCATTATTCCAGCCGGCTCTCAATAACTAACTTGCTGCGTTCTCCGGATGCGGTGGATTAAGTAATACGCCACAAACCGGTGTTGCCGCCATAAATAGAACTTTGCGCTTATTGCGTTTTACTCTTTACATTCGTTATGCATCTCCTGTGTTGTTAATCGATGTTAGTATTTTATCTGCTCAAATTCATCTCAAGAACGTGAACATTTTCATGTATGTAATTGTACATCATGACCATGCTTAACGCGCATTTCATGTAAACTCCAAAAACTAAACCATTGCTTTCATTTGGCAATATGACTTCTAGGCGGCATCTTATCTCTTCTATTTTACAGTCTGTACTCTCTCATCTGTTCTCGCTGAGGCTCTGTTTCACGACTTCATGTTGGCTTATTCTTGTCGAAGGCCGTCTTGCTTTAAGCCTTCATGGATTCATTTCTCAAGTGGCAACAACGAGGTTGTCTCTCAACGTCATCGTGGAAACCCCCGACAAACAACATGCTACTTTCCCACCACAATGGCTGTCTCCACATTCAGTTGCCTACACCAGCCTCCGTACCTCAATCTTAAACCGACACCAAATCGGCTGCAACTTCTGCACAGGCTCTGCAACCACAGAAGTCTTTCGCCAATTTCGTCAGCTTTTAGTTGCAGCGGTCAGCCCTTTCCACTGGTTTTGCCCTATTTTTCATTTAACCAGCAGCAAAAAAACAAAATGTTTACACGAATTCGTTGACATTTCTATCAAAACTTATTTTTCTATACGCTTTCTCTGTTGTTAAATAAGTCCTTCGCATTGATTTATCCCGCTTTTCGCCGACAGCTTGTCTCTCGCGTTACCCCTCTTTCTCTATAACATTCTTTTCTTTGATTGATATCTTAACCCGTGTTGAACTGCGCTACACCTCAGGTTATGGCGACCCGTTACCATAATAGAGATAAAAAAACAGGTAGAATGTCCTGTGGTATGAATACGCCTGCGCCATTGTTCCCTTACCTAGCGATAGAGATACACCTAAGCTGGCCCCCCCAAATGAGACCAACAAATTTGAGCCCCGAAGTCCTTATTAGCCTGGTGGGCTAAGCCTACGTCAGGGAACGGACTTCCATGGAAAGTCTGGCCAAACTACTGAACCACTTCTACAAATGGCGGCGTTCAACCTTAAAGCTGATGCCTCACTCTCAACTTGCAGAACCTAAAGTTGAACATCAAACACAAAGCTTGGTCGCCAGAAGCTATTTTCCCAAATGTGCTCCCCCTTAAAACTTGGAGAAGAACAGAGGGACCATGAAGGCTGTTGCCCTCAACTCCGACCGCACTGCCGTGAAAAACCTTACAGACTCATTGGTAACTGCCCGCAGAATGGCTCCGATCCACTGGTTGATGACTAGGCACGCACCAAACTGCAATACTGAATGTCATGCGGACAACCTGGACCAAAAGCCTCGGCAAGCAGAACCGCACTGGTGACAATAAAATATTTACTGATATAAAAATGCCATGTCACCTTAAGGGGAGCTAAAATGCTCACAAACAGTCCGCTGGGGACTGCTTATAGGTGTGATGTAATGAGATAATTTCTTAAAATTCACGTTAGCAAACGCAGGGTGGTGGCTTCCGTTATTTTCTCCTCACAAAACCACAAATAGATGTAAACATAAGTTATTTGTTGGTAACCCAAATTATCCTTTGATTGATTGCTAAACGACCAATCGACCATCCAAAAGCTTCTGATTTCACTTCACGGATATCTGTGCAAGTTGAATAAGTTATTGTGGCTTCTTCATTTATGCCTTCGTTTTTTGGACGAGACATTTTCCGTTTCTTTAAAAACGTCCACTGGTAAAGTTCCTCCTGTCACGCAACTTACTCCTGATCGCTTACAAACCGTAAACTGCTGTGCACGCAGCACTGCCGTCGTCCACTTTCAATTCACTAAAACAGCAGCTACACTTAGAAATATCAACGTGTTTTGCTTTAGTGATGGGATGCTCGAGGAAGTATAATTTTATTGGCGGGGCTTTTTCCTTTGCCTCATGCGTGACACTTCCATCCGGCTTGTTTGAGTTGTCATTTCTAACATTGGATTCTTCATTTTAAACTTAACTGCTCTAGGTTTCTCTTCAATCGCATACGGCGCAGCATAATCATGACGCAATCTGACAAGCTTTTGTGGTATAAATTTCATGGGCCAAAATAGTATACTTCACACCAAGCCTCGGAGTTTTATTTTATTATACTTATCAACTATCTTAAAATGATGGGCAAGCCTTGGTTACACAGGACAGCGAAGGGAAAATGATAATACAGTTTTTAATGGGATAACATTTCAAGAAGGCTCCTATGAAAGGCGGCTGACTGGTTAACCTCCTGGTCATAGCATCATTTCTAAGTGTTCGTCATTTTCTCAAAAGCTTCCTGGAAAAATTTCAACAAGCAGTCAGCTTTCTCATTACTGTCGGCCGATACAATCCCCTGGTGATTTTTGCCCCCACCTACGGCCTTTGGCAAAGCTGCCCTAGACTGTAGGTAATTGTAATAGGCTTTAGGGATCCTTTTAATAGTCACGGCGATCTGCCCCTCGTAGGCGGTTCGGAACCGCCTTCGGATGCGGGAAATTCTCATTCTCCCCGCTATGTGCCTTCGGTAGTCTCGGTAGCCCTGTGTGTCTTTATACATCATGAAATTTCTGTGTTTCCGCTTTCTAGCTTCCGCGATTCTATTTCTTTCTCCATAATGGTAGCTTGTTTAGCTTTATTCTGTGGAGGGGGGCAACCAAGTCTGTTATTGCTAACGGATTGCTCCTTAATGTCTCTCACTGGCCATCAACGAGATTGATACCTCGCAGTACTCCTCACCGAGTTTAGAGAGCTGGGTCCAGCAGCCTACTTCTATCCATGCCTGAGAGATTCCTGCTATATTTATCGGGGCTGCCAGTTTCTGCAGGCTCATTCGCATAAGCCGTAAGGCGTGATCACTCCTACATATTGAATCTTCCAACTTATTGCCTCCCATATCATTCGGTGTTCGCGTTAGCACCAAGTCAACGGCTAAAGATACTTGCCGGAACCTCCATCTAGTCGCTCGTGTAACGTTTTGAACCATCCAAATCTCGTGCATGAACTGTAGGAGCTGATGCTCAAAGGTATCTTCCGGGACTTTGTCGCACACCCAGTCACTCTCGGGGACTTTGAAGTCTCGCAGTACGAGAAGTTTGCCCGAGGACCCTGCAGCTACACTAAGGAAGAAAACCGGTTCCCCGTGCTCCACTTGCGTCGCCCTCGGGCTAGGGTACACAACTACAATTGCGGTCCTTGAGCCGTCAGTTGCGATAGCGGCCTCCAGACCCTGAATGTTTGGGGTATTCAACTTGTGGCCCTCCTACGCCTCGAACCTTTCAGCCCCTAGTACCAAGATCCCGCCTTCTCCCCTCCCATCCGCCCTGTCCATTCTTTAGTGTGAATGACAGCGCCATTAAATTAATGTTAGCCTCACCCGGCCGCCACCATGTCTCAGTGACTGCCATTACATCTGCATCCAGAGTCCTGAATTGTAGCTCCGGCCACTTAATACTCCTACTTGCAGCATTTGTTTGGGCCACTGTAATGACTCTCGCACTCCGTCCTTTCAACCAATGAACGGACGGGGGTCTCCCCTGCTCGGGACTTACTTCCGAGGCCCTTGCCAGTTTTTTGCATGATAGTTGAGATCCCCACTCTCACTCCGCGCTCTCAACCTCTTTGTTTTAGCTATTCCAGCGTTTGGCAGCCACGGGTGTCAGGAACAGTCGTGGTGGCCCAAGATGCGCCCGCCCACCACGTTCGCCTCCAGCTCTGCTGCACGGAGTGGCATTCCGTTGCCCTCCTTCACCAACTATTACTTTTTGGAGCCAATGAAACTAACTGGCAACAAAGTGGTTTTTTATTGTGAGCTGCCTAATCTGTATTTATTTACGGATGAAGATATAAAAGTTCCATTCTCAAAGACCCTGAAAGACATGTTTGGTCGCAGGATTAAAAGCTACAGCGGTGCAACAACTCATTGAAGAGTTTAGCACAAAGATGAAGAAAAACAGGGATCAGTTAAGATAATCCATGGTTTCCAGTAGGTTGGCATAAGTCGTGTTCAGCACAGTATGCTGCGTTCACATACACCAATAATGCTTTCCGCAGATGCAAAGGTTGTTTGCAGAACTGCTGGCAAATTTCCACACATTGCCGAAGTGTTCAAAATTTACCAAGTTTGTAAAGTGTCGGCGGGGGCTAGCTGGCAACGAAGAATGTCAATGAACCTTTGGTAGTAGGCACAACAAAGGTGCACTTGGCAAAAGCTACTAGAGGAGAGGTTGGCAGAGGAGAACAGGTGAACAACATAAGAATGGCAATGGAATCCAATGGTCAGGCACTATGCGGCGATTTCTGAAACTATAATTTACTCGATCGCTCTGAATTGTGGTAAAGTGCAGTGACGTGGATCCTATTGAACCAATGCTTGAAGGTGCAAAGTGAGAAGGCGCCACCTGTTGGGAGGAAGAAAGTGAGATGTAGTACGCGTTGTGGATGAGTTGGACTGAAGTCCAAATATTTATCCCAATATGTGGACTATTTTCAAATGCTGATATTGAACTTTCGTGAATCAGTAACTTTGAGCCAACAATCTAGGAGGCTCATGACTTTGCTTGTGTCTTCTGACTCTATTGTGGATCCAATGGATACACATTATTCATGGGGAGCTTGAAGGAAGCTATATTTTTGTGCTGACTTGCTGATCGTAAATATACCGTCGACATACCGAGCGCAAAAAAGTGGTGGGTGAATAAGATTCATTAAGGCTTTTGACTCAGCCGAGTGTAGAAGAAGGTTTCGTACAACGGAGGAAGTGGGTGATCTCACGGACATACCGCCCGCCTGTTAGTACAACTCTTGTTTGAAAGTAAAATATGTTGACGGGGGGCAAAGGTCTATACTTTTGATGATTTCTGATGGAGACGGTACAGTTTGTTCTTTTAATAAGTGCCCAAAGTCAACAACGAATACGATTAGTTCATATTGTAATTAATGAATACACACGCGCATGAAGATACCCTAAAAATACGAACAGTATCTCCATCGTTTTCTGATTCACTATCTTTGAGATTATGGGCGTCTCAAATGCGTCATTCGTTTCGCTTACAACTATCTTTTGATATAGCTTTATTAATCAACCGGAATATTTTGCCACGTTGCAAATTTCGCAAGAAGTATAGTCCATGAATGGACGTGTGAGCATGCTGCATTTGTGAATCCAGGTCTGTCGTTCTTATACATTATTGAAAGAAAATCGTTCACAAAAAGGTGCAAAATAGTTTGAAACTGATAATATAACGTCTCTCATGTGGAAAGTGAGTAAACCTGCCAGGCGCAAATATGGAAGACGGGGAAGTTGGGGTAAAAATTTATATGGGCAGGGCTGTGGATATATTCGAAGAGCCCAGTGCGTCACTAATCTTTCTGTTCTACAGCATAAGAACCAGCGGCAAATCAAGCTAACAAGGGCAGTCTGAGGTTTGCCTTTTCGCAGGATTTGGTCTAGGCTGATGGGAGACAAACCCAATGTTAAAAGTGGAAAATTTATCCTTTATCTTTTACTTCCTTTGTCAATAAAGCAGAAGTGTATATCGACCTCCCATAAGCATCGCCAAGTTAGGCAATAAGAAGAATTAGTAATCTTTTCCGTTTATTTACCTTATTAATAAAATAACAATGTACATTAGTTTTCAGGAAAGTGGCCGCGGCCAGCAGAGGGCTGCCAAATTGGGTTGACCGGCGGTGGAAGGACTCAAACCCTGTATCTCCATGTCCAAACGCCACGACCTTTTCCGTTTCACCAACGCCGGCCAGTTTTATTTTCTGTATTCACTTTTCCTAACAGAGAAGTGGTTTAGCTTATGCAGGAACTTTCCATAGCGCCCCCGGATCATCATAACTTACTGCGTATTGGCAACTTTATTGCAATATTTGAGAGTGGTCTGTCTTTTCCACGTTCGTCGATCGCGGACTTGTTACTGTTGCAACAGTGATATCAGTGCATGTGGCTGCGGAGACGAAAAGTAGTTATAAGCAATGACACGGAGGAGCAAAACTGGTGTGGCGGAGCACGTGCGAATGAGGTTTGAACGAAGCCACTACAAGCCTAATCACGCTTCGTGACTAGAAAAGCGTCTTTTAGGTAGGTCCGGTAAAAATTTATTTACAACGAGAAGGGCAACTTGCTACCATGCTGGGGTCGAACAACTGTGAGGTGTTAAAACAAGGGAACAGAATTAATTTCATAAAAGAGAAAGCAATAAACAGCTTAGGAAGAAAGCGAATACCTAAATAATAAGAGTTCTTAGGGCAAAATATTGCACTATTTCTTTGAAAAAAGAAGTGTGATCTGCTGGAAACGGTGGGAGGAAAGTAGACCGAAGGAGGTGTTAATTCACATATGACGTCAGCCTCCGAACTAAGGCTCAATACCATTTTGGTTCCGTATTCACTTCCTCTAGATCCAGACGCCAGAGCCATTATGAGAGATGGTTTTCGGTTAGCTGAATTACCTGTGCATCGCTTAGGTAAGCATTTTGTCGTCCTTTAAATTGGATTGGTTTTGTATGCAGCGAGTTTTAACGGAACATTTTATTCATAGCTTGTAACAAGCAACGATAAATCGACCCTTAACAGTATTTAGCAATTTTTGTATAGATGGTTGGAGATCTGTGATGGGGAGGGTTAAGGCTGTTGGAGGAGAATATAGGTGGAGCGGTGGAGAAGGACTGGCCATTCCACAGGCCATGTAGAAAAACCACGGGAAGTCTCCGGCGGTGTAGCCAAAGCGGCTCATGTTTGACGGCTAAACAGCGTTCTTTGTAATTCAGCGTTGTTGCTCGATTAAACGCCTCTGAAAAATTTAGATGGACTTTCTGTTCGACTTTGAGATGCTGGAGTACACCCAAGTGACAAACACATGGAATAGTCAAACTTGTTTTATAAATGCTGAGGATTCTGTCGGGTTGTTTCATTACGTGGAAAGTCAGACTTATATTTCTCCTAGATTTTGCCGGTCACATACTGCATACCCTGATAAATTTGGAGAGGCGGAGTAGTTGAGACGAAACTCTAATTTTGGGTCATCGGCAACAAGGAAAGGGATATCGTGAGATATTGAATTTAGTGCATCCTTAATGTACATAGGAAACAAAGAGGGGCCAAGTGGGCTACCCTCCAGGATGCAACTAGTATCAGGTCTGAGGTAAACGGTAATACCATTGACGGAGACCACCTGTGATCTTTGGGTTCCGTGAGGAGAAAGCCGCGATAGAGGGGTCGATGATGCCGAGGGAGCTAACTTTAGATGAAAGATGCGGGTGAGGAACACGGTTAAAAGCCCTAAACAAACCGAGTTAGATGATGCTTTATTTTGATTCTCTAGGTTGGCTCGAAGGCTCGGTAAATCATAGTGGCAGGAAAAGTAAGAACGGGACTGGAATATTTCGTGCTGCCTGGAGATAAGAAGGTTGGAGGTTAGGAGATGGTCCGCGGTGGAACGTCTTGCAAATTTTTCCATAAGGATGGAGAGAAAAAGTCTTTGGTCGGTTGGAAGATAATTGGACAAATCATGGAAATATCCTTTTTATGAAACAGTGCTTCCAGTTAATCCGAAATATGCCAAAACCTAGTGAAAATGCAAAAAAGCCGGGTAATAGTGAGGGTATTTTAAGGCCGATAGGAATAACAGCTGCCGGAGGATGTCCTTAGAGCCCTTTTGAGTTTCCGTCCTGAATCCATCCAGATTTCTTGCTATAGTTTTAACGTCGATGAACGCAGTAGATAAGGCGTGTTTATTCTTATTCTGTGGTCGGGGGGGATCGTCGACTTTAGCTGGGGCCACAGAGGAGGCAGTATATTGTGTGAACGTCCCAAATGTTTTTTGGCTTTATCACAAGCAAAATTAGGAAAAGCACGGCAGGTTCGATTTCGGATTCTTATTTTAAGCAGTTTTGAAGTTTGCATAGAGTGATCAGAATATCAGAGCGGCCGAGCTTCATTTTTCGAGGGATAGACTCACTCATACGGACTATGCTGAATATAAACCTAGAAAAGCCGTGTATCCGCGAAAAGTATCTATGCGACTCCGTATATTTGGCTTTGAAGGAGATAAGTATTGGAGTTTTGTTTCTGTTTCTTCGTTTTCCAAGGTCACTGTCGGAATGTAGCCGGCTATTTTGCGATAAAATTCGTCCGCAGCTCTATGAAAGTCGATTGCTAAGAAAACGTCATCCCAGTCAAATTAAGATATTAGAATGCGTAGGAGCTTCCATTTAAGCGAGGTGGACAAGTGTTTTGGATGAGGTGATAGACCTGAAGAGCCACAATATACTCCACTGTTTCCAATGTACGTGTGAGGTGATTTGTTGCTTCTCATTCTCTAAGGTAGACATCGTTTTTTGATCTGTGTGCCAGACCTAGACTCTTGATTGGGAAAAATAATTTGTCTAAGTGCCATAAAAGTTTGCCTAGAATCATGGAGACTAACCGCCTGTTGTTCGTGGTTCTCCCAACCTCAGCCGTCAACGTGTGCACTGCTTCAATGGCGGCTGGCGGTTGTTCAGTACCATTCTTCAATATCTTTCACCCGACCTGATTCATGGTTTCTTGTCCCAGAACGATGAATCGAGTGAGGTAGGCTGAAAGCCGACGGACACTATTTTGTTGGTTACACCGGCGATTCAGTGTTTATTCATCCGTTGCCATCATATTTTGCGATCCTTTTTACACTGACAAAGTATGACCCCCCGCATACGTAAACCCTATTGGTAAACCTTTTCCCGCAACCAACCATTGTGGTCCCGTCGCGAAGAAGTACGTTTTTGTGACTGTCGGTTACTTCGACCGCTGGAAGTTGGCCGTAATCTATTTCCCCAGAACGGCGTTTTGATCTTTGGAGGGAAAGCAAGGAAAAATAATCCGCTCCACCGTGGCGCTACCGTTCAATAACCAAAACCTCTCCTAAACATTTTTTAACAGGCGGTTTCCAAGGCCAGTACTTTTAAAGTATTATTGTCATGTTATATGGTCCCTAGTCTAGCATTTGAGGTGCATCCTGGGTTTCACTTTACAATTTCTTTCCGCGATCCGTCTCTGGCGGCAAGCAGTTCTGCAGTCAATACCGAGGTCAGCGTGAGCTGGCTTAATCTCATCAGACGACTTCCGCCCTAATGAAAATAACCTAAACTGCGTTGCGTGCCTTGCATTCTCGTCAGATTTTTGAAGGTCTGCGCAATGACCGCTCCAAATTCCATGTTCTTTGTTCGGACTTTGCCCAATAAAATTATCCGGCATTCGAATATTTTCCATCGAACCAGTGATCGCACTAATCTGGCCCAATCTGAAAAATGACAGAGTCGGTTTGGAAGAGTGTGCAGTTTGGCAGTGTGGATGTCCTGGGCTGCACACTTCTTTCCCAACTTCGGCTACACCATTTAAGACACCGATAAGGTGGTCATTTTTATTCGCCGTCCGATAAAATTTTAGTCCATTTTCCACGTGGGTAACTTAATGAGGGCTTTAAAATGCCGAGAGCAGTAGTCGGTAGGGTTGTAAGTAGTTTCCGTTTCAACCCACCGGTTCACTTCGGTCACTTCGCCGGCCACACTGAACAGGGGCTCACTTTGCGCATACAGTGGAGTACACTAGGGTGGTACCCCAGATTAGGACATCTTGGTTAATCGCTTTATGTTACCAATTTAGCATCTTCTCTGTTTTTGCGGCCACCACTGAAGAGATAAACTCTAGCCTTGGCATTGAGACCATCTTTGGCGAAGCAACCTGCGACTTTGCGAATACCAGTCCGCTTTGAATTTGACCATCTGTCTCCACACAGTAAGCAGGTGACGGCACGCTGCAGTCCAATTCTGAATCATCAAATAACGCACGGATATATGATCCCTCCATCTGATAAATAAACAAAATATTTCAGGAAATCATTTTTCTACTTTGCTTAGCAAATCCAAATACGTCAACCATCCTTTGTATTTCAGGCGGCCCAATGAGTCCGCCCACTCTGTTCTACCTTTGCACAACTGTAACAATATCAGCTTCCTCAGTAGCAACCTTGGCAGGATCAAGCTTAAAGGGTTGCATCAACGTGCTAACAACCATAGAATCCCTCTCCGTATTAACGGTTTGTCTGGCATGTGGAAGGTAAAAGAAATTCACCGCAACAAACATCCCACTGAATGCCCGGCTTATGCTTGGTTGGTAATATTCAGATCCCCTACGATGTTAACTGTAAAGCACTACGGCAACCAAAAAGCGCATCTCTCCCTGCTCACCAAAATTATTTGAGCAAACATCCGAACGCAAAGAAGTACATCAAACATTCCCAGAAAAGTTTAGTGTCAAAGTTTGATCAGCGGAGTGATGAAATAGAGAACTGTTGCTTACAATCATGAAATGAGAACCCTTTACATTTGGCCAGAAAATCTAGTGTTCCAGCAAGTATCAAACCCTTTCGGCGTTTGCCCCTTCAGACTCGAAATGTTTTAGCTACCCAAACCAAGGATGCCTTGATATGAACTCCTTTCCCTTTTGCTTTCTCACTAGTTAACTTGGTTCCCTAATTATCACCATTATGTTTTTATCTAGCAGCACCTGTTTTAAAGATTCGGGAACAAAAATCTTCACCCTTCCTTACGAAAGTTACATTGCTCCCCATTGGTATCCCTTCTAGTGAAATTTCCGACAAATCAATAAGCCAGCTGCCAACTCAACCTGTAGATGCAACAAAGGCTACGAAACCTGTCAATTTGACGATTTGCCCAAACCGTCCTAAGAGAATTTGGCTGCAGTTATTCATATAACGAATGGTGCCGTTTAGTTATTTGAGTTTTGACTAAACAGTCTGCATACTTTGGATACGTTGCAGCAAACCGTGGATCGAATGGGGCGCATGGCACTTTGACAAACGTCTCTTACTTGGGTTGAAGCCATCCCTGAGAAAAAGGTTCGTTTCAATCTTGGGGTTAAGTGTGGCCTATCGAATGTGAACACCACAGGAATGTTCGTTTTTACGCCGTCCACAGACAGCCGACGCTGTAGACTTGCTTGCAAAGACCTAATTGCCCCAACGCCGCCAAAGCTACTAATCTTCATCTACGACTGTTTGTTTGACTTGGTTATCTGCCCTACTAAACTGAAGCGACTGCTGGCAATGCGCAACTGCAATTTAGTTTAAAATCCTGGCTTCCCTGCTTTCAGTCAATTTTTTCCGCCTTCCCATTTCTAATGTCTCCATAATTTCGCTGTTCAGCAGCCAGTGACCGATTTCATTTTATTTAGAGTCTTGAAATCATGCCGGTAATGAAGGAAAACCTGAGCAATAATGCACTTTTATCCTCGACTTCAGTGGCAAGCTTAGGTCACCAAGCGCAGTGAGGTTTCAGCTGCTTTCAAGGCGTATTTTGGCGCTTCATATGATTTGGCTTGAGTATCAGTAAGGGTTACCGTTGCATACCGTTCCGCTGCCTCCCTGATTGCTCACATAAATTTCGCATTAGTTGAAGAAAACGTGGTGTATAGTCCTTCATTCTGGACCGAATGTGCTTCTCACACAGTCCAATACATTGGTAATGATTTTGTGTTTGTTCTTTTGAAATCTTCATCTCGATTCCCCGGTTGTCGAGCGGCGGTTTTACTTTGGTGCCTGTTAGTGGGGCAGAGATATTTGGGTCGCGTTTACAACTTCAAAAGACGAAATTTCAGCTGGTCTTACCTTCTGGCGGTCTCCGTTTTTCTATTAACTACGGTGTTGGCCTGTAGTTCCGATTCACCAACCAATGCACCTTTCCCAGTTTTGTGCACATTATAATGATCACAATCTATATGTTTATAGTAATCACATGAAACTGCACTAAAAGTATCAACTGATTTGCCTTTTTTAAACCATTATGGTAAAAGCAATTCGCGAATTTCCTGATTACTCCCGTGTCCATGTATAAATGACTTTGTCCATTTTCTCTTAGATTTATGTCTTTTTCTGTCCAAGAAGACCAATTTGAGTAGGTTGATGTTTATCCAATACGAATGGTCAGTGAAAATATGGCCGATCCATATGTTCATCTAATTAGCAAATGCGTGCTACTTGCAGCAGCTAAGAGAGACCCCAAAGACAATGTCTATAGAGCATGAATAAGCAGTGAAGCCATGACCCAGGTCATTAACAGAGTGATCACTTTCAAAAACGCTTACACAATCACACTAAAGTTTAAACATTGTGTCGGTAGGAGCCGTTTCTAGCAAGCATGCTTTGTTAGAAAATGAGACTTGAGACTCAGAACCAAAACTGACGGAGTAACACCGTACTCCAGAAACAGTCCTCAATCTTATTCCTTGTTGAAATCCCTTTTAAAGAATCGCTATGCTAAAGCGGGTGCCGTTGTTTTCGAGGTTTATTTGCCGGGCATTATCTGAAGACCACTTAAGTTTAATCTTGAGGAATCTTTACGAATTCTCACGCACCTAGCCAGTTTGGACGGCACTCGTCATTTCGCTGATCGTTCGGCTGCATGGTAGATTTTCGCTCCATCTCTCAATAGAAATAAGTTTATTTAGGTACGTGTTGACCCCATCACGCCTCTGGATATCGTTTTTGGGGTGGGCTATTCTTGCCTGACCTGGCGATTTCCGGCGCTGGCATCCAGGCAAACACGTTCAAGCAACTGAGCTGTTTGAGCAAAATTGATTTATCCATGCTCACTTTCGGTTGTATATACCGCTGGCCCAAAAACTTTTCTTAAATTGGGCCTCTTTGCATTGTCTGCAGAACTGGCGCGCAGGAACAGGGTCATTCCCCAATTAGAGAGCTGTGGACTGTAGATCAAAATTCTTGTGTAACTATCGTCAGCCCCCACATCAAGGAAAGCATCAGGCAGGCGGACCGCGTATTTGATTTAAGGAGAACAATCTCGCATAAGTGAAAACAGAGGATCTCACGCTCATTGGCCGCTTCCTTAGGGGGTATTTCAAGAGACTGGCTTAACCCGCGAGCATTAGATCACAAGAAAAGGAAGTCGGACTTGAATGCGTTCTCAATCCCCGCAAAACGAGAAAAGTAGAATTTTTGCTTCCACGGCAAAGTTTTATTTAGTGTAGTCACACAAGTCAGCCCTATTTAGACTCATCCAAAGAATGAAGAAGCCATGTGCAACCAGCCTTTCGCTTTAACTGATCGGTAAAACCCCAGCTTGGTATCCTTCAAATGTGATTGCAGTGATCTCAACTTCGTTCTTTGCCTCCCTTTGTTATCGGGCCAAGCATACCAGTTTCTTCTAAACGGAAGCAAATAAACCCGCATTTGGAGCTCAACCCATTCGGTTCATTAGGACCGGATGCAGACGATCCCCATAATCTTAAGGGGTAAGTGCCGTTTTGGGAAAATCTACAGATCTCTTCTGAGGCCAATCAGATTTTGGCATTTCCAGACGCTGCAGAAAAACGATGTAGTTTGGATTGTGTTGCCAGTAGGCGATTGATTATTTTTATAAAATAATTTATCTTGTGACTTGATCGCTAAACTCATCATTAAGAATAAACTAAAGCACTCCGCAGCTGTTTTTTCCTTCCTAAGAACCATCAGTTGTGCCTATCCACCAACCTCGAACTGGGACGATAAACTGGGTCGAACGATCTTTGACAACAAATCTTTAGCCGTTATGCGGTGGGTACGCTCTGGCAAAGATTAGTACAGTGCTTTCATTGTTCCTTAATGGCGAGTTGATCAATTGTATCATATGGTGAATAATTTCATGAAAACATGAAATCACCTATTTTTTTTGAAAAGGCGATCTATACCACCAAACGGCTACGAACCCATCACTCTGGTCAACACCTCCAGAAAACTCTTTGAGTCCATTTTGGATCGTGGCTTCCTGACACTTCTGTGCAACTGCAACCATTTCTCCCTTTACCAATGCACTTACTTCCCGGTAGGTAGTGCTCCGTCTTGGGGAAACGTAATGCAGACTGTTCAAAGTCAATTTTAATTGCTTCTCAAAGGCCTCGCACACTTCGCTAAATTGGGAGTTTATAGTGTTTCTGGGCAGTTGCTGGTCCTGATACGGGTTTCCACACTGATCTATCTTTTAATGTAAGAGCAGGCCCCTCATTCCACAGATTTCTTGGAATAGCGTCGGAGTCCCTACGTGTTCAGTTTTTGACCCTTTTAAATTCTTGTTCCTCATAGGCGACCTTGTAACATTCCAGATAACAAGTCGATGTATTCTGGCGATGTTACCTTGAATGGCACAAAACGGCAGTGGTGTAGTCGGCAATGAATCAAGAAAAGCGCCATTTCGTTGAATGCTGCTTGTCAATTAAAGACGGTTATTTTGTCAGTGTGTCAGTCACCAATGAACCAGATCAGCATTTGGGCATCACGAGAAATATCCATATACAGAACGTTGGACGGTATAAAATTTCAAGTTTTTGGGTTAAATAGGTGCCATATTATCCTCATGACCAGCAAAAAGCCGGAAACCAGCTGCACCTGTCCGCAGCATGGAACGATGCAACTTCCGACCTATTCTTTTGAATAACTTTCAGAAGTTGAATGGCATAATATGTACCTTTTTTCTACTGTAGCTTGGTCACAGACCATGAGTTATTAGAGCACATTCGGAGGAATACTAGAAAACAAGGTTTTGGCCATTCCCATCATCTTCGTTGCAAACGTAGGACCAATACGGGGGAGCCTCCTTTGACATCTGTAGAGCAGGATGCGAACCATAGCTTATGTTCAGTCGGTTTCCTACGGGACTAGTGGACAAGTATTTCATGATCTCCAATGTAGACTGTAAACACAAAATAAAAATGTGTACAATATTGGCCCCACAGTAAACGTGTAGAAAATCTTTTGGCACCAAAAAATCCCTGTAAATCAGCTTGCCCGAAGAAGGTGAGGATGAAAAGATTGCGAGAAATTTGAAATTAGGGTGGATAAGCTTTTGGGTTTTCCTCTCCACCAATAAGTGAAAACAGAAAACCAAGAAAAACTTGTGCGTTTAAAAATCACACATTTTCTCTACGCTTGCATCAGCATTTTATGTAAGCGACAGAGGTTTCCTATGTATATAGGGAAACTCTCATACAGCAACCCTGTCTCAAACAAAGTAGGATCAGTATCTTACCTTTTACTTGTCCCTGAAACCAGACTGCTGGATCAAAAACCGTATGGGGTCCGTGATAAAAAGGAAAACACAAGATCCGAGATATACTGGAATATTTTGTGGGCCAGTAAAATACATCAATACAGTATGACTAACTTCCATATTATCGTAGCACTGCAAATCACTTGATCATCTTTGATTGGGCATTGTCGCTACGTCAGCTGCCCTTGGTGGAAGCCTTGATTTGCCATTGCAGTTGCTCTGCTTTCTCACATTCTTCCCGAAATTTACTTTTGTTCCATCTTATGAACAAATTTATTACACAAGGAAGGCTTTTCGTATAAGAAATTTGGTTACCATCTAGCCAAACACATTTCAGTTACCTAAAAATAGTGGCGTGAATTCACAGCAGAAAGTGCCTCGAAGACAATCTTCTGATTTCCAAGCTACGCGAGTTCCCAGGTCTTGCCCTGATATCACGTTTTAATGTAACGCATTTAACGTTCTCACTAGCATGGACCATGATGTTACGACTTTCGTCGTAAATAGTAACGTGACTAAAGCTTCTGACTGTGTCTCACATTCCCAGCTAGCTGGCAAATTAGTCTCCTTGGGTTCCTACTACTCCTTCATCTTTGTGCTCTTTTCTTCTACACTGCGCAACGAGCAAAGTAGTACAAGGCAGCTTGCCTGTATCTATACTGCTTATGTAAATCAGTCATGGGCTGAGCTACGTTGCCCCTGGTACTGCACTCTCCATTGCGGACGCCTCCGCCTCAAACCATTAAACGGATTCAAATTTTCCTGTTGTAGCTTTTTCTCTAATTAATAATTGGTTCGAATGATGCCAAGTGTTTAGTAACATAATTTGCATTTAGACTTATCCCCTCAGCTACAAAACAGTGCCACTCCGGAACCACTCATCAGTTATTATTTTTCGGTGATTGAGCATTGCACCTTCAACTCCACCTGGTATTAGTGGCCTGAAATAATGACTAATGGATCCGATATGAAAGAATGTAGGTAATTTCTGTCTAAGTTGACTTTGATTTCTTTATTTTTAGCTGAAGGTATAAAGAAATTAGCCAAGAATGAATAAGTAAGAGAGTAAAACGACTAGTCGTTGTATGTCACCGATGTCTAGTTCAACAAAGTTCAGTTGCTCCAAAATGCGAAGTAGAAACTCAAAGGTTATCCGCTGGCTGAACGTTTTCTGCATTATACCGTCACTTCTCCATTATTTTTGCCGTTGTTTTTCGCGAATCTGCGTCAAAATTGTAAGACGGAAAGAGTAACGCGAAAAATGATGTATAAATACTTTTCCACTAGCTCTGGAGAAAAATTTGCCGTAATCGGTAAACCCCAGACCAGAAAACTGCAAACCACGGGCGATTTTGGGCTCATCTCTTACTGACCATCTGGTTGAAAGTAATCGTTTCAGATTACATACGCCCGGAAAGTAATTCCGCGTCACTTGAAGGTTTCTTACCACATGGTACCAGGGATAACAACAAGAGGACTCAGCCGTCAGCTACGCAATGCATAATTTTCAGGGCGTCATGGCTGACGTTGCTCCAAAAGCCACCGAACACCAGAAGCAGCCAGAAAAAGAAGAACAAAATTGAAAGCAAATTGTCGTATCTCAAGGCTTGGTTGTGATTCATGAATGGTATAGTCCCATGCGAAATACCTTGATCTACTTCCCGGATTCCACGGCAGTGGCGAGTAAAAACGACTTAAAGGTGACAGAAATCTTTCTTGAATTCACAGTTGCGGAGGCACAGAGAAGGATTAATTGCAGAGCCATTGCAATTAAATTCAATTTTTCTGACCGTACGGACGCAACGCCTGTCAAGTGTATACTTCTCCGAGCAGCCCCCTTTTTGTGCTATTAGTGCTGCTACCTCAGACTTGGTAAATAATATCAGTGATATTCTTGCACCTCCTGTGTCAGTTTTTCGACAAACTAGCACCAAGGGTCATGAACAAATAAACGATAAGTAGTTCTGAAAATCCCAAATCAATCAGAATCCACGCAAGTTAGACGAAATTGCTCCGAGAATTATCAAGGTCGTCCAATACAACATCAGTTCAGTTGGATGGCGCAACTGCTGTATGGCATATTTTGGGTGCACATGCTCCACCACAATAACCCAGAAACGCCAATACACCTTTGAGTCTCTCACGTAGTTCAAGGCATGCTCTTATCAAATACGCGCCGGTTGCACGACAGTCATTCTTCCGGCTAGACCCAGGACACAAATTAATCCATAGTTTGTCAAATCAACGTCCAACTCGGAGAGCTCAAGTTCTGCTCTGACGCTTTTCTGATGCCCACTGTGGTCAAACAAGTTTGCGGGCGATGCTGGGACCTCTTCATTCAGGAAATGTCCTCCACGATTATTTCACGGGGATAGGAAAACAAACAAGGGGAAAAATTAGTTCCAGCGTCTATAAATCAAAATGTTACTTGTGAACAGTAATCCGGCTTGGAAAATAACCTTTGCAATGGGCAGGCTCTGTCCACATCCGATCGTTTAAATTTATACCATTTCCTTTTATATCACTCTCCCTTGCCTAGTAAACCGTTTACCCTGACCAGTATTCTATGCTCTGCCGACTTTCCAGTCCTGAACCTAAATGCCCACCTTTTCCCTACAGACCCCTAATGACATACTAAACCTCAGTTTAGTGCAATCGACACAAACCTCTTGTGACTCATTAAATAGTTGTGTATCACCTTCAACGCAAGCCTATTTTAACCGAGGCATGAACATATTAAGTTCTCACGCAACCAATTATGTAACTTCAAAAAACAAGGGATTTTTAGCTCACTTCCAGTTGGGCAAAGTTTTATTCACACCAAAACGGTACTCCGAGTTTTCTCCGACAATGCAAAATCAGTGCCACTAACAAACTTAACAAGTTGGATATTTTGGCGAAGTTAACAGAAGGAAAGAGTCCACAACCTCCTAGCAAAAGCCCGTCATTGCACTACACAACAGGAATCTGGAAAAAACACTAGACATGACTGAAGACTTTAACCACTTTTTGCAGGTTTATTGGCTGGGAGCAACAAACCATCCCTAATAGCTACGTCTTACTCACCTGTGAATATTTGTCAACCAGTCCCTGCCGTTCCTTCTGAAATCTCTTAGTATGTAAATCTAAGAGGAAGAATGGACACTCTAACACTGGCAGCTCTTAGGTTTGGGGCCCTAGTGTTTCCGTTCCATAATCCAACTGAAGTAGTAGGCCCATAGACGACAATTGCT
The DNA here is from genome assembly GCA_008360955.1 of Fasciolopsis buskii. NCBI lineage: Eukaryota > Metazoa > Platyhelminthes > Trematoda > Plagiorchiida > Fasciolidae > Fasciolopsis > Fasciolopsis buskii. The sequence goes on from LUCM01005486.1 coordinate 230,944, forward strand.
GTCCGTCACTCTACGAATGTTAACAACTTTTCTAAACCATGACGTAGGACAAACGGCTTGATTAACTGCCGTTCAGTGGTCCCAACAGCGTTTTGCATATGTTCAAAAGAGCCTGATCGTCAGAAGTTCATTAGAAATCCCTAATGCTTTGCAAACGACGTAAAAAATCTACACAATTCTGGCCACCTAGCTCCAGGCTCTACGATGCAGAAAACGGCACTCGGTTTACACTCACTCATTTCTTGAGGGAAAAAGCTGACTAAAGACGATTTAAGCCTGGGTTATTTGCGTACTCAGTCTTTAATGTCTCAATATACTCGAATCTCTCATTGTCACGGGACAGCGAAACCTCATTGAATCTGAAGTGTTTGGCCTGGGGCGAAGTTATTTCCTTACTTCCGACTTTTTAGAGGATACTGATATAAAAGTCGTCAGATCCCGTAGGCCTATCAGGCATGCACACAGAACGTTTTATTTGCGAGGAACATGATAAGCGTTCAAACGACACATGACACTCCACTATTGAAGCACGGTGACACTTTGTACCGTAATCATCGCTGTCGTGCTTCCTTTTCTTTTTCTGCTGCATTTAAGACCTCAATGGAGTGTTATGGGTCTTAGTAATAAAAATAATACTGATATACTTCTGGAGCTTTGCAGAGGACTGTAGATAACACGATGACGTCAACAGGACGAAAGTGCTAGTTTAGTTCTTAGACAGTAATTTTGAAAAAATGTTTGGGGTAGCATTATGAGCTGGAAGGTGGAAACTATTGCGTAGTAGTGCCCACGGTCAGGGGAATTTTAGCGTTACCGTCAGTCGGCCTGTATCGCCATCCTGAGCCCTGACTGTCAATTTCGTTGCGGGTTGGAGAACTGTATCGGTTGAAAACCGAAAATAGTTAAGAAAATAGAAAATGAATGATTGACATTTAAATAATTTTTGAGCCACATCATTTTCACATTGGATGCGCAGGGAAAGGATTGATAAACGGAAATTGGGAGTTTGGAGACATCGACATACTGGTGTTCTTCATTGTATTTACTCCCTTTTTAAAAACGCCGCAATCCCATCATCAAGTTGCCCACACCAGCCCCCTCATCAATCTTCAAACTGACACCGAATCAACCGCAAGCGCTCCACATATCATCCAACCTTGCACCGGCTTTGTTCTCATTGGCTTCTAGTCTTTGTAGTTTAACCCTCCCCCTGCGTCTGCTCCAATCACTGAGCTGCCTGTCCGCAATCTTATTACTGCAATCTAAGTAGCCTATCATCCGTAGCGTTATTTTCTCCTTATGTATATGCTTACATGTATTTCTGCGTATGTGTTGCATGCATGTTAATAATAAAACATTGGTAAAAATATATGCACGTCAACATATAAACATGGATATATTTACTCGATTGTTTAAGTCCATTATACTTACCTCGTGCTCCTGATCCCTTTATCAAATTGCAAGCAATAATTGGAATTTTAAAACTATGGCTTTGGCAGCAACGTGAGTTTTAAAGAAATTGATTTAAAAAGGTGAACTCACCTCTGCTTGCGGGTGAAAGCCCTTCGCAATCCCAAGTCACCTAAAGGCTCACATTACCATATGGCCCGGGACCGTTTGCGATGATCGCAGTTACAAGCTCACTTATCTGAGGCTAACCGTGCGGCACACTTTAAATGGACCCACCAGCGTCACGCAAAAGCTTGGAAGATAAAAGTTGAACTGTTCGGATGGAAGCAGGCTTCATATCCCACGTGCTCTTAGCCCTGTACAAAACAATATTAAGACCTCACTCTGAATAGGCTGCTGGCTTGTTTCTCCTTCACCATAAATACACCGTCTGTCGTGAACAAACGCAGAGATTGTCCACGTTCACGGTTAAATGGCAGTGTAAGGATCGATGCAATTAGCTGCTCTGCGAAATAAATCCCCCGTTATTTTACGACAGACGCGCGGTGGGATTTTTAAGAACTCTAAGGGCGTGAGTGACCTTTCAAGAACCAGTACAAACAATATTTTTAATGGGGCTTTTACTCTTGTATGCGTGGCCAACACTATTTCGACTGAAGTTTGTCAGCAATAGTGTCGTTAATATGTGGTAATGATGACAATGAACACAGTTTTTTGAATTACAGGAGACATCCTCAAGATAACGGCATAGGTGAGCACATCGCTGTTCTTGGTGTTGGAGCTCTTCAACTAGGAGGCACACCAAACACACAAGGCACATGGACGAGCGCTGTCATCTTACCGCGGTATCAATTTTTTGAATGAAATAGTAGAAGAAATACCATTAAACAATGAATTTAGTGCATCACCAGTATACAGGAGGAATAAAAAGAGGCCTAGAAATCTACCCTTTATAACGGTATTAGTAACAAGTCAAAGGAGACACTGGGACCTTTGGATCAGTTAATACTATATCAAGGATAAAATTGAGTCGGTGATGATTAGGGGCCTTTGGTCGGTTGTAAGGAGCCGGCTAGGGACACGGTCAAATGTTTTGGACAAATCAAGGATGATGACCTTGAAATCCATACGCTGTTTTGCCAAGTTGACTTGAAAGTTCAGAAAACCTGGATGGCAGGTGCAGCAGGGAGATATTCGAAAATCCGCTGCTCTTTGGGGCAACTTATGTTGAATGCCATAAGGTAGTCAACCACGGAACCTTTGGTTACCTCTCCATCACCCTGGAAGCAACAGAAGTGTGATCAATGAAACGATAATTAGAAACATCACGTCAACCTCCTTCTTTAAGGCGGGAGAGTTTTGCAAGGTAATTCCAGTTAAGTGGAAGCAAAGCAAAGCCCATTGAAAAGTGAAATGTTAGGGCAACAGTAGAGGAAGCCGGGCCTACTACTTATAACAGCTCTTGGAAGATTTCATCAAGCCTTGGCGGTCCGAGGACTGAAACTTCCTGGGCGCCTTGCAATATTCTTAATGTTGAAAGATACGTTGGATAAAGTGGGGTTATTCTTCCCCTATATTTTTGCGGGATCAGTGACTATTGCTGAGGCCATTAAAAATTCGAGATAGGTAGTGACCTCTTCGAGTGACTTTCGGGGTTGTCATGGATCTACCACCCGGTAGAGTCAAGAAGTGCGTCTCAGGTTTGCCGCTGCGAAATCTGTTTATATAATTTTACAATTTTCATGGAAGATTTGGTACATCAGCTCTTTGGCTTTTTCCGTTTAAAGGAAAGATTCAGCTGGAAGAAAGAACGTATAAGATAGCTGAAGCTAAGAAATGAACTCGGAAACGTAAAATGTCAGGTAGATTCACCTTTGTAATTTAGCACATTCGGACTCCTCGTGCTTTAGCGGTCAGTTTGCGAATGCGGCTGCGAATTTTGGAATGGAATTTGTATGCGGCCCTCGGGGGTTAGTCGATACTAAATCGTGCCCATATCACCTCGGGGCACAAGAAAGCTTGAGAGCATCCAGTTTAGATGGATTGGCCAATTGCGCTGACCATGTAATTCGTGGACACATGAAGGTGACTAGTAGCATAAACTGTTTTGTTGTCGTTCCCCGAAAACTTGTGTGCAATAAGGTTATTACTGTGCGCAAAAACAAGGTTCAATAGTAAACTTGGTCTCGACTTTCCTGGCGAAGAGATTTTTTCTCAGGTCAAGAAATTTCTGTGGGACTCAGGGCATTCGCTAGGTGATACAGCGGCCAACTGATGGTCCCGCCTCTGTTGCTTCTCTTCATGTAAAACGACCTAGAGCAAAGTTGGGCCGACCAATGTTCATCTTGGCGAAGGAGATGGAAGTGATAAAATTAAATGATTGCGGGTTGTTAGCAAGGGGAAAAACAGTGGCTGAACGAGCTGGTACTGGTCAACGTCACTAGATGAATACAAAAGCCCCTTGCTAAAAATCACATCGGGGCAGCCGATTGTACCGGAGTTTTCAGCAACTGCGATTCAATGAATTGAGGAGCTGGGTGCGGTCATGACTGTAGATTGCGGCTGGGATGAACGGCGTGAGGCTGTTGTCCAAAGAGCAAGGAAGGGCTTTTCGAACTTCTATCTGCTGTCTCCTTTGGTTAATCGAAGGCATCCATCACTCTGTACAAGAAGGTATTCGGGTCTTACTTGGAATACGATATACAGGAATTATCACCGCTCCATAAAAAAGACGTGGGTTGAGAGCTACTAGCTATTAGAATGGCTGAAAGGCAAAACGGCAAGCGGTGCACAAGGCGGGTGGAAACCTAAACCTCTACTCACTGGAAGAGCACAGGTTTGGGATGACGTGACTGGAAGATCATAGCGGCCTGGATCCCAAAAATATGTTCGGTCAGGCCAAAGAGAATGGGAAATGGCGCGAAATTGCAAAGCTCTAAAGAACCTGCTCATGTTTATGTTTATATGCAATCTTTTCCTGCAATAAAGTGATAAGAGCTTGGAATAGGCTGCCAGCAGGAAGCCTGAATCCTGAAAGGGTAAACACATTTGAAAAACACTAGACCGAATGTTGCATGCGATATTATCGTCATTGTCATGTCAAAACACAGGAGACTGAAAAACAGTCCTTTAAAAGGTAATTTTTATATTATTACGTGTGTACCTAGGTTTACGGAAAGCATGCCTTGGGGTATGAACAAAATATGACTTTCATAATGCACTGGAACAACAGCAGCAAACATTTGCATGAATACACATGTAAAAGCTAAAACATGCGAGGAACGGAGACACGACTCCGTTTTCCTTATGTCTCCGTAGAGGCCGACAATTGTTCAAGGAAAAATGACAAACTTGAATCAATTCAATACGACAATAAATGCCACAACTGGGGTTGTTTTATTGCAGCAGAGTGAAGCAGTGCGGAGCAGAAAATATTAAACTTTATCCCTAGGGAAAGACTCGAGGTTTGTCCGGAACAAATTCAGGTTTGGATTTGCAACCTGAAGTGAAATGATGGGAAACTAAATGTAGGGTTCCGAGGACATGTTAAAATTAAATTGAACCATCAGCCCTACCTAACAGCCTTCACGATAGGTGGAGTGTTTTACAAGATAATTAAAATGGCAATAAAATATTGAAATGAAGATTTCTTGTAAGAGAAGGAAAGTGCAATCTGATTACATGAAGCGGAAACCATCACTGATCAGACACACTGAGACAAGGAAAAAGCGGGTATCCATTTGTCAGGCTCACGACATTCGCAATCTTTCAGTAATCGAAAGTGAATGAAGATGCTGACGACCATGCGGAAGAACCCATATAAATCACAAGCATGAATGACAGTAAATTTATGTAATCATGTAAATGATATTAGGGTTTTTACTTGTGAATTTTTAGGTCGATAAACATGACTTATTTCAAGATATTGACCAGTCTTTTGCACTGAGCTGGTCAAATGGACGGCAGAGTCTGTCAGTTATAGAGAACATTAGAGGCTGGTTCCATAAAGTACGGTTTACCAACGACGCATTTTGTGTTTTGACTACTAGTCTTGCTCCCGCCATTTAGGCTACAGAATCCCGGGTGGTTGTCGGATGTTTAGACGTTGAAAACGCCATGCGATTTCCTATCCATTTGACATGTGGTTGTTGGGCCGTAGGTTTTAGACGGGGTCTAGCCTCGTACTTGGTTTCGGGAATCGGCAAGTTGACTGCCCTACGTTGTGATTATTAGCTTGAGGTACCCTCTGTGAACAATATAAAGGCCTCAAGCAGGCAATAAAGCGGATTGACGTATGAAGATGGAGGGCCGGTCCTGCAATGTCATGTGATGATTTCCAGTTGGTTTTCTAAAAAATCAGAGGGCGCAACATGTAGCGTATAAAATAAAGCTTATAACATAAGCTCGTTTGAAGCAAGTAAATTTAACTGCGTTTGCTGGTTGAAATGCTAATTCCGACGTCGGAGGTGCGGTTTCCATTTGGTTGTGACGAAGGACTATTGCAAAGTTTTACTCATTAAAGTGAGATTTAAAAGCCGATGAACCCGGACTTTCTGTGATGGCGTTAGTTTTTGTATTAATAAAGGGAAACCCGCTCCTAGAAAATTACCACTGAGCACAATGAGAAAACACGAGCTTGCGAACAAGCTCGTATTTAGTGATTCGTACTCACGTCGCATTCTTCATGAGACGATTTTCACTTTGTCTTTATTTGTTCGGCCACTCCTTCTGTTTACTCACAAATTCAGTCCAAAACCACGAAAGGCTGGACGCTGTTGCGAGATAATCTCCCCAGAGATCCCTCAGTCACCTTGGTTTGAGCATTTGCCGAGGAAACGCAACCGATTGGTCTAACCGTCAATCACATTCAACAGATTGACGTAGAGCATGTGCGGGAGTATGAGGTCGCAGCGAAACTCATCAAAAATCAATGCTCATATCTGTGATACCCAGATTTGTGCATCAACTAAGACCAGTGTCACCTGACTTTCGACAATTCGGTGTGCTGAATCCAAACAGGCACGGGACACAACAAAACCAAATAAGCTTAGAAGAATATATACAACAAACAAACGACACCAGTTTACCGCATCAACAAAAGGAGACATTTTGGTAAACAACACTAAGCATAGTCACTCTCCAGCCGACACAACTCATACGTGATACACCACAGCGTTTTGTAGGTTGTGCAAACTAAATCTTAGTTTCACAGCACACCACTGGCTGTTCACATTGGCTATCGACTCCTATGTATGTTTTCGAAAGTCACCACTACCACATCACCAGGAAATAGGTTTCCATTTACTTCCTGTCACTTGTTCTTCTCTCCAGGAATAGCTACGCAGTTCACTTTCCACCTTTCACAAAAATTATTAACTGGCACTTGAATCCTTCTTCATAAATAAGGGCAAGATTGGGGGAATCAATTTTAGCCAAATTACTTGAAATACTTCTTAGTAGTGGAAACTTGCAAGGGGTTGGGGCTCCAAGTCAACTGATTTCTTCTTTGCTGGTACTACTAGACCGCCATGCAGCATCCCTTCAGCTTCATCCAGGAAGGCCAATAAACTTTCAGTCGTTAGCCGCAGACCCCGAGAAATGGCGCGCAGAACTTTTCAAATGGATAAAATCATTCTTTTCATACTCTTGCCTAGTGATTAGCTTTAGGTTTCAAAACTTCAATCTATTTTAATACCAACAAAAACTTATATTTGGTTGCGATAACCCGCAAACGCTAACTTGTAGTTCATTATAAGAATGTTTGAGGTTACTGCCTTTATAACTGTCCTTCGCTGTCCGCATCTCGCTACGAACTTTCCGAGAGCCTTTGTGAAAGCGTCAGTCGACCTAGAATGCGTGACTTTGATATGGATCTCTCTATAAGTCAGAGGGACATATAAACATCTGCAAACTTTGCCCTCAGATTTGCTACGCCTAACGCACAAGAGTTCAGAAAAGACAACCTCAGAACAGACAACCGCGTGTCCAGTGGACAGGGCAAGCTTTACGGGGAAAGACGCCATCTGCCACGAGCATGGTTCCATGGATTTTCTTCGACATATAAGAAATCGACCCACCGTCTTGCAGACGACAGATCGGCCGTGTAAAATCCAGGTATACCTCAGGACAAGGGATACCACATAACTTGCTTCAAAATGCTTTTCTATGTTGTGTTAAATTCTGACGGCAAAATCCGTGACTACATACCCACTGAGTAGTATTATCAGATGTCTAACTTTCTGTAAAAGATCTGGTCGTTGCTACCGACCGCCAGCTATCAATGACACCCTAGTCATCATGGAGCGAAGCCGCCGCAGACAACCTTGCTATAGCGCATGCCCATTATTCGGCCCCCTTTCCCAAGTGCCCTTAATTCACCTGAAATTCATTCACACTGAACGGAAATCAGCATAGCCAAACAACCATTACGAATCTTCCTTGCAGCTAACGGTCCGAATGCAACATTGTATCAGGACATCTCCCAACATGGACGACCAAATACAGTCCGAATCTAAACACTCATATCGTCCGCCTTACCAAGGCAATCTGAGATGAAAACCCTCATACTGTGTCAAATAATACCCTCCTGAATTAAATCCCGCGTGTCGTTTATATTTAAATCCTGCCGTTGTCGATTCTGTTTCGGTCAGTCATACAGGGAATTTTTATTTCAGTGAATTGCAAGCCAAAAATCACCGGGGTCTCAGGCCAAAGCTTTTTACCGTCGCTATGCCGACCGACTTCCCTCAAGGCTAAATCAGCGGGATTGCGGCTGCCCGGTACGTGTCGCCAACGACGACGTAAAAGTGGATCACTTACAAGCGCAGAGAATTGGGAAGTCTCATTAGCTAATTAAAACGACGCAACCTCAGGGCCTTCCAAAAAATCTTCAGTCGGCATCTGAATTTCCTATAGAAATGACCTTGGCAGCGCTAACGCTAGCAATTTGGTCGTCACTTCGAAAGTGGGAATTGTAACGCTTCATTGGGGCTACCCCGCAACTATCCACAATCAAAGAAAATTTTATCAGGATACTGCAATCAATCAATGGTGCTTCACATCTCCATTTACCATCTCAAAAGCGATTCAAAACGCATGCAGTTACACCCTTCTCAGTCGTTTACGACCACCACCGGAACGTAGTTTGCCCGTTTCCCCTCTTCCCAATAAGAGCAATAACGTTATATATTTGTGAGGCATACTTTCTTGCCTGATCAAGCGCCACAGATAAGCAAGAAGCCAAAAGGAAGAAGTTTATTTGCAGAGGATTTGTTTGGATTGCTTGTTTTTTTAGAAGCGTGGCGCTCTGTGAGAAACAGGTTTTCAAACACCAATGTGTTTGTGGGCGTCTTCCTGACGATTGGCTGTCAATAAAGTGGACGTCCTAGCCAAGATCGGTAGTTCCAGTGGTAAATGTTGGTAATCAGGAGGACTAGGCCGACTGTGAAATTTTGGGTTCGGGATTTTATTTTGCAGCCGTGATTTTCGAACAGATTTGATGCAGGGTGCCAGCGTTCGTCGTTGAGTCATGCATATTAACAGCAGTAATCTTTCTCAGTGTGGCTTGTGTAGCAGATCATATGGCCCCCTGTGATAATGCATCTAAGCCTTCACGGTGTGAAGAAACGTGAGAGGATGAGGTCAGAACTTGGATGTTGAACTGTAGCTGAGACAAGATTGCAAGCGCGCACGTCTGGAAGAGAAAAAGGAAGAAAAACAACAGTATGTGGGCATTTCAGCTGAGGGTTAAGTTGAGTGCAACAATGAAAACGAGAAGTTATGTTTGATGTCCAGAATGGGGCATTGAATTATATAATCTGCACACAAAATGGGCCTATTGTCACATGCTTCCATAAGGATGGGTTTGGTCCAAGATGTTAAATATTGGTTTGGAAGTACGTAAATAGGAAGCAGGTTTTGGTACCTATGTCCTTTCATGTACTTTGCAGCATAAGCATTAAACTAGAGACAACTGGAAGTAAAAGTTGCGTCCCCAGTGTTCCACTGATGGAAAATGGCAAGAAAGGCGTCTGGTTTTGCCCACATCTACGAGGATGGGAACCTGTGGACAAAATTGGAGAGGAACATTGTTCAGTTGCTTGAGAGTAGACTTTGAAAGTTATTTTTATCTGCATAAAATTAACAGTTGATCAATAATACGGGTTCCTTCAGTTGAAATGCAAACTTCCTGCAAGCATGACGAACATTTTGCGGATTTATCTTCCGTATTTCATTTATAAAGGTGACGGAGGCGACAGAACCTATTCTTATACACTGGGATCGTTCATCCTCTTGATGGGAATACTTGACGGTAAGAAAATTCATCCTAAGTGCTATCTTCGACACGGGGCTGATAAGAAGACCTCAGTGCGCCACAAAGCATATGAAGGGTTATTCCGTATTCGGGTGAGTAGGTACACACGTTATTATCAATAATCCTGCGAAAACGGAATCACTTTAAACTCGGAGCAACCACAAAGGATAGACCTTCATTGTTCCGTAGTCTAGGAATAAAAAATAGTCAATGAGCCCCTTTTTTAAATTTTCCTCAACATTCTCAATCTCGTATCCACTACTCTGTCGCAGCAGTGGTCCAAAATATGTTTGCCTTTTTTTACTTTATTTTATATTTTATATTTATTTGCTTGTTTATTTATCAATAGCTTAACTTCCAGAGTTCTATAAGTTCGGTGCACCAAACCAATCAGTCTACTAGCCCTCGCAATCTAAATCAGGGTGGGTTCTGAAAAGTTGCAACTCTTGGAGTAATACAAACTCAGTTCTCTGGCTTCTTGGATGGCCGGAATGATCCCTTGATTAATTTCAAGTATTCCTCTAGGAGAGTGGCATTTGGTTCTGTGTGCTGAAAATGTTTTCGGCCAATTTTTGCACCATGAATCAAGAGAGGTTAGATGAAATTCCTGTACTTTATGGCAGTGTCTGGATCACTGGTGGAGGATTTCTACACAAATTTGTGCCACCTGCAAACAGAAACGGAATATCATGCCCAATGTTGTGGAAAATTTCGTTGATGCAGAGCAGAAACAATAGTGGGCCTAGCATGCTTCCTTGGATATCCCTGCTAATAGTCGGGCAAGGTTTGGGTAGATTTCCATTTACATCCACACCTACACTATGGAGGGAAAACAAGAGATGAACCAAGCCAGGAGGGTTTGTACCGCAGCTTTTGAATTTCATGAGACAGACTATCAAAAGCCTTTGTTGTCTCGGAAAGTTACACATACCTGGCTTCCGTCGTTAGCAGCCTTCGTCACCTTGTTCAAGAAATGAGCCATGTAGGTAGAACATAATTTACTTTGAACAATAATATATTGGTTGATATCATTGAAGTCCCGGTGTAATAATTAATTTTTACCGTACTTATTATTCATCCCATAATACACCGGAGCACCGGGATGTGATGGATGGATCTGCACTTGGGGGGTTCCTGCTTTGAGCCAGTTCCGTGAATTGGAAATAGACGTTTTCCACCGCTGGGAAAATATTAACTAAACAAGAAGAGATTCCCTAAGGAGGACAAGATTATTTGTTTATCCCGACCCTAAATTCGAAGAGTGCTGAGGAAAGGTCGTCTGGTCCAATGTGGATAGATTGTCTTATTTTGGACAACAGTGGTCTAACGTCGGTTGAATGAAATAAAAGTCTTGAAGGGGATGCAGACGAGCCCAGAGGAAATTCCGGTTCCATTTTGTTGTCGACTCTGGCTACAGACTGGGCGAATTATTCTTTGAACACCTATGATACTAGCAGAGGACCATTTGTGCGCATGTCACCAAATATGACGGACGTTGTTTGTGGAGTAATTGGGGAGTTGTTAGTTTTCGGCAATTGGACAGGTGCTCCAGCCTTGTTAGCAAAGTGCAGCGCATGAAACATCTTTTGCTTTTGAAGGAAATCAAGGCAACGAGTTAATCTGAAATATCGGAGCCAACACCATTTTTCCTTTAGTACTCGTTTAAATCAACGAAATTTTATAGCAGTCCAGTGTACTCCAAATTTGGGATTGTGCCAGACAGGTTCGGGTGATCAGCTCTAAGCACTAACTGGGAGTTGGGTGAAATCGGTTGGTGGCCGTTTGGGGATCCACCGATAAGATGAAACTGTCCCATGTTTGGCTACGAGTTATTGAAAAGATACCGCCCCACGAGACTTTGTGGTATAGCTTGATGGAGATATTAGACGACAAAACTAAAATCTATCAAGCAACCCGGGAGTGAGCATTTCAGGGTAGATTGTCAACTATGGACTTGACACCTGGGTCAGGCCAATTGTAGAGATATGCTCAGACATTCTTCGGACCTTTTTGAGTAATTCAATATGCTGTGTCCACCGACGTAGATCAACAATGGAAAAAAGCCGAATGGTATTTTTGAAAATAAAGAGAGTGCCAAAAATTTCCAGGAGTGATGACTTTGCCGCTACCGGCTGAGGGCTTGAAAGGTTTCCGGCCTCACTAATTGCATTAGTTAGTTATATGAAGTAGGGGGCGGAAGAAACAAATAACCAGTAAGTCTCTATGCTCGAATGCCGCAGTCGGCTTTATAGAATCAGTCAGATCTCTAAAGACTTCTCTTAAATATACGAGGCGGCCTCCCCGCGCTTATTTATCCTGTCTCTCCTGAAATCTTTGTAACCAATCGCACCATTTTTTCTGTCGAGCAAACTTTTGGCTAGCCATGTCTCATTAATTAGGACGAAGCCACACCTGTGTATGTACCAACAGGTGCAGCGCGCACGCCTTATCTGGCTCTAAATTGCAGTAACAAAAATGGTTCGCTAGTATTGGCACGTGAATGGGCGTAACTGTAGTAAATGTCATCGGCAGTGTAAATTTTAAGTTGTAGTGGTAGATCATTTTGAGGCAGGCAAGGAAGAGGCATGTTGTTGTCAAGACCCTTGGGGATTATCTCCGATTACGTTTGACATATAAGCTAAGTTAGACTCCACCCTGTTTGAAGACGAAACAGATAAACAGCATGCCTCCACTGGAAAATGAGGAAGCTGTTTACCCGCGGTGGTTGGTAGGATATGGCCGAAGTTGAAACCGGGTAACATGAAGGATACCTTGACATCTTTTGACGAAAACCTGTAGGAGGTTTTGCGATGTTTGACGGCCTAGGTTCTAGTTAATTGGGAGCGTCGAGGTTGTGTAAGGATGAAGTGAGATAATGCCTCTGGGCTCGTTGACTTACGCGTTGTCTGCCGGCTGAAGATGGTCAGTCAAGGGTAAATCTGAAAATGGGGTCTTGACTCGAAATCCTTAAGGTTCACGCGTTCGTTTGGGGTAGAGGTGACTGGCCATCAAACCGGAAATCGACGCCATTTCTGGGGTGGCAACCTAGATATTAGTTTTTCTGTTTGGGTACCTCGCTGTTTGGGATATAGGCAGACGGTTTTTAATCCTTCGGGGTATTTATTGGTGCTGAGTTAAAGGGTTTGAGGTGTAACTGAGTTAGCCATGACTTCTGAAGGGCCTGGGCTACAAAGCAATGACACGTCCAAAGGTGCTGTAGTTTTTGGTTTGGTGGTGATGTCTGGAGGTGACCGAGAATTGTGTCTTACGTTGACTCTTTATATTGAGGAAGGTCGCAGCATCTCTGGTTACAAAAAGGCTCCTGCCCTTGGTTTTGGGTGCATCATTAGTCACCTGTGGAGCCGCAGCCTGTGGGGGCAAAGGTGGAATGTTGCAGCGGACAAAAACCGGCTTTGGTGACCGTGCTTTTGAGCGGGCCCTGGATGGACGAGTGGTTAGGTCTGACGAAACAAGCGACATCAGCTAGGGAACCTAGCTGGAGACATTTGGGCGTAGTTCATGTGAAGAACGATCTCCAAACATCAAGGTCTACAAGAGTGTCTGGATAACTGCTGAAAAGTATTGACACTAATGGGTTTCTGCTGGGCTGGCGATGTACTGAGTGTTTTGGTAATAAACGGCCATTTTAGATTTTTCGGTTGTACCGGACGGTGCATTATTTGACAGTTTTACTTGGAAACCAACTGCTTGTGACTGACTGGGGTAGTGCGCGGTTGAGCCAATAATTTACCCCTAAATAGATGTTTTGCCTGCAGTTATTTTTGTTACTGAAACAACAATGTTTTGCTCGCAGTTGAAGGGCTTCGCTGGAATTTTGGTTTGAAACTTCAGCGTGACGCAAAAACTCCGACGTTGGGTCTTGTTCTCCAGCGTCTTTACCAGAAATGGCACGCATGCCATGTCGCCAGCGATGAAAGTGAAACTCTGGTTCTGTACATAATAATAGAGCAGGGACTGTTGAAAACAATAAACATACATAACCTATCCATACCACTCGATGTATAAGAGGCCAGCGCATTCAGAGAGCTACTTGGGGCCACTGGGCCATGTTTGTCTGATCCAGCTTTAAGGTCCCTGGGGTGAGATGCAGATGCAAGCCTTGATTGGGTGCGCTTCGAATTGTTAGCTTTAGCATCAAAATGGATAATTTTCGTTGGAACATCCGTTCTCTATCGTGTGCTTTACCCGCCAGGTCATTAAGTAGGATAGAGCATTGGCTCACTGATTCCAGCAGAGCTTTGTTGATTGCATGATCAATATCAATGGCACGTCCGGCTTGCTGACTTACACCGAAGAGCATTTGAAAATTTAGATTTCGAGAGAAAACGGGTAAATTTGTGGAGTTTGACTACTCATGGCTCTTATTGCTATAACGAGAACAGGCTATTGTATCTTATTGACTTAACACAGCTCTGGGGATAGAAGTGCTATGGAGTACTATGAAAGCTAAGTAACTCTTAAATACTTCCGCAGGCTAAGTCAACATCGGTGGTGTAGTGTGCATTGCGCATCTGCAGAATGGGTTTGGAGACAAACTACCAGACAAATTATAACATACTAAAGACTAAAATCACTCAAACGACCGGCTACATAAGGGACTTTACGATATCCAGGTTTAAAGCGAAACAGTCTAAATCGAGATATACCTCTGAATAGCCGAGCAGTGCTGGGAGATGAATGTACAGTCCAATAGGTAAATCTACCCCAAGGAACATCTAGGCAGACCTATAGAACTTGTGCTGTCTAGCATAGAGGAATCTAAATTAAGGTCAGTTTGGAAACGTATTGCGAACGTTTTAGCTCTGGTAAAACTTGGCAAAAAGCAATTGATGAATAAACTCAAATTTGATGTTCAGAAAAAATAAGTGCATTTTTGCACTAGGAAAGTGATTCCGGCTATTTTAATGGTGTTACAGTAAAGCACATGTAAACAAAAGGTAATACCGATGACAGCCCAGGAGCAGGAGCGGTGCAGCGCAAGACAATCGGGAGAACCTGGTATTGGATTCACACAGGATTCACACGGTACATGGCGACCTAGAAATTGTTCACATAAATACTGGAGCAATCACTTCAAAGGAAACAAGCCGGGTTTTATTCTTTTGAGAGGATCAATGGTGAACAGAACTGCGATAAAAAACTCCTCGTGCTCTCGGAACACTTCCAAACTTCAAATGGTGCATAAAGACGTCCGTCAAAGTCCAACAGTAGGCGTACAGTAAGCTGAGTGAGTGAAACTGGAAAACCCATGAACTTAAATTGCAAGTTTCTCGTAGCACAATAAATGTTAGATAACAAGCTCCGTCTGTTGCTTACTCATTTGGTCAACTGAAACCCTCCTTTTCTTAACAGGTAAAGTACACAATCTACCAAAATAATGCCCAGGCTTCAGCAGCGGCCGACTTCAGGCGATCACCAACATAAAAACTGTTGAGCACCCCCTGGTTGCTAGCTAAGGGATATTTGGGTCTAAACAACGTTGGAATTTGCTTGAATGCAGAGTTCGCACAGAACGTAGATGAGACTATGCCGAAGGGGTGAAACTTGAGTCTTGATTTTCTAGAAATACTTGCACGATCCCATTTTTCATACCCCAGAAACTGAATCTCTATTGGTTCTTTTCTAGGACTCGTGCCCGCAGGAACATGTCCTATGCGTTAGCATATTTGAAGGGAGAACTTTGTCTAAGATGCACCAATACCCCAACCAAACTGACCACAAAGCTAGGAACGTGCAGCGGATGGTTGCCCAGTGAGTGATCACCGAACCGAGAAGCGCGGTCGAAATCCAAACTAACTTCTCTGGAATTTCGGGACTTTCCACTGAGTCACCCGGAAGGGGCCAGGACAAAGCCCCTTGACATATTGTTAAGGCCAATGTTGCATGACTTTTCTGTAGATGCTCGCTGATGGAAGCAGCACACCTTACATTCAGTTCCTTTTGTTGGCTCAGCGTTTTTAGGAGCGAAGGACGACTGCAGGTGCAAGCTAGATTGCATAGGGTATGAGGATGCTCATTTCTCCGAAGTAAGGCTGCACATTCACGTTCGGCTTTAAATTCTGACGACCTTTCAAAGATACATCTGGCACTTTATTCCCCAGTAGATGGCTGGGGTCGAATGAAATTGTACGGAGAATTCATTTTCGAAAAATATCCTTAGGTTTGCTTTCACCTCGTTTTGTGGCCTGTGTGACACAAAGAAACAGGAGTTTTATCCACGGCGAACGGATTTTTCTCTACCCCTCTCCCGTGCTCTAACATCCGGTGATCCGAATTGCACACACCCTCAACAACACTTCCACCTTAGCATCCGAAATACGATGGAATAACACGCTCCCTAACTGCGTCCTTCTGAGTGGAATCTCATCTCTTCGTAGAGCAATCAACACCGTCAGAATCCGATCAGTTTTGTAGGTCGAATCAGATCCATCTAAATATTTCATTCAATACGAAAACCTTTGATTGTAACCTGTGGAAGTATCTATATGTCTAGTTAACCACGTTGTCTTTAATCCCGTTTAGTCCAGCACTGCCGGCTACGCTCACTTTTACTAACAGAACATCGCTCACGGTGCCAAAAGGAGCATTCATTAGGACCGCGCTAATCGGGCCCTCACTTATAAATGGTAAAGCTCCTAGCACCCCCGTATATCTTATTAAGACCATTCGATACGGGGCTTTCCGGCGGGATTCAGGAAGATCTTGATGCGATCGCACTTTTAAGTTTTGCATGGATCGCGGGAAGGACAATGGTCGGCACCGCACCAATAGCAACTACTAAAAAAACACGGTCTCTGCCCAGGCGCGCATTTCTAGGCCATTCAAAAACCGTATAACGAAACCCGGGGAAATTTTCAAAATGGTTTACGCACTCAGAGATTGTCGTTTCAAATAAGTTAATTCCCCGTTATATTTATTTCATTCCTACCAAAGTCAATTAGTTACATTTCCTTCTTTTAAAGAAGCAGAGCAATTTCCTCGTCTCAAGAACTTCCATTAATTCGATGATCGCTTTCTTCCTTTTACTGCGTTCCGCCTCAGGACATTCACCCTGTGCCGTTTGCATTTGAACCGCCCAGTCAATCGACTATATTACAACGAATAGTCCTTTCCCGTATCAGTTACTTTTCACTCACCTGACCTGCATAAAGGACACTGAGTCTTGAGAGACAATCAGGATTTGTATTGGATTCTTTCATGCCTCCAGCATATGCTCCACAACACCAGTTGTGCTCCTCCGCGTGATTGCTGATCCCTACTTTGCGCTTCTACAGCCTGTGCACTGAAACCCCTGTTGCAAAAGCAACAAGGCCATGGTTTGCGAACGTGGGTAAGACAGACTACCCCCTGCGTTTGCGGAAAAATTGCTAGTAGGCGGAAAGTTATGATGGGGCGGAGGAGCTGTGAAAAGTTCCTATATGGGCTCAGTCACTCCACTGTCAGAAAAAACAGATGTAAAATTTTGTTGCCGGGCTGTAAAGGAAATGGGTCATCTTCGGCTTTGGATTTGTCTCCCATCCACGTAGACCCGATCCTGCGAACGGGGACACCCCACAATGCCCGTTAGTCTGATATACCACTGGTTCCTATGTTGTAGACTCAGTGGGGTATTAGCGAACTAGGCTCTCCACATGCGCCTATTGTGCCGCCCATTTGAATTTCCACCCTACATCCCCTGTCTTTCATATGCAAGCCAGGCACGTATGCCCGGAAACCCTACAACAGCCGTCATATTATCATGTTCAAACTCCTTAACACATTCTTCTCTGCCATTTTCTTTCCTAAGTGTACATTTACCACGACGCAGCTAAAAAGAAAGATGCCGGTGTCCTGCCAGGATTGGGTATTCTAAGACTAGCTGATGGCAAATTCTCCGATATATGCCTTAACCCATTTTGTTATCCGTAAACTATACCAACGACAGCCCCCCGTCCAACGTTCGCTGTGCTGCTTTCAGCCACTGATGACGAGCCACCCTCTTGGTTCCCACTCTTCTAGATACTTCCTAAGCGACCGACTTGTTTTTAATTTCTTTTCAATTACTCCATCGCTGTAACCCTACAGATTTCTTTCTCTCCTTTGATCTCCGTACTCTCCAGTACCCAAAGGCGTGTGTTACTTCTGACCAGATCGCACTCAACAGGTTATCTAAGGCCCAAGCTCTAACCCATCCCCCTGATTCTAATTAGCATTTGATTTCCATAGCACTCCATCTGAGGGCGCAAGGGGACCTAATAGACTAATAATGTTATATGGACGACACCAAGGATTAACCCTCTTTGACCGCTGGGTACGTGGAATAGTCTGAAACATTTTAAGGGAGATCTACTCTTGGCACACCACTGAGCCCAACGCCTTCCAACTCGCAGACGTGCAAATAGTATGGATATTTCTTTCCCACTTTTCCAATCACTGCCATACATCTTGGTCCTTTTTGGTTTACTTATTTACATTTTCTTTGCCAATCACCATAAACCCCCAGCTGGGACCCTTTCCAGACTGCCGTTTCCGCCATTATTTCAGACTGCCTAGACACACCGTGAGCACCACTCAGGTCGATCAAAAAGATCATCCCTCTAGTCCGTGCGAAAATAGATCGATAAGGTTAACCAGCATGTTTCGCCATAGACAAATTACGTTCCCGGCTACATTTCGGCTCGGAACTAGCGGCTGCGTAAAGTAATCTCCAACGAAAAGGTGACATAAACTGACAAATCTTTACTGCATGCCTCGACCCAGCTGTTGATACTACATCCATCGCGTTAACGGTGAACATTTGCGAAATCACCCACACGTAAACCCTGTCATTCAGCTATCATCTTATCGCCGGATACCTGTTTAAGTTCTCCTTGGGGTATTATTCCTAATGCGTGAACAAACAATCCGATCCCCTCACTGAAAGGAGTCAAAATGATCAAACCCCATCTCATATTGCCACTGGATATTTACCGTATTACAAACTACCCCGTAATTTCATCTTCGCATTTGATGACGCTTTCTCCCGCAGCAAATTCAAGCAATGATTCACCATTATGCACGTCATTACACTGCTCTGCTTCACGCTTCCGAACGGATTTTTATATTTCCTTGGTCGCAGAAACCTTTGTGCAACGCATAACCTTGAGCTTCCTTCCCCATTTTGGTGTTACCAGTCTGTTGTCAACCTCCGGCAATTTCTCTGGTCGTTTTAGCCAGGTTTGCAAATTGTTCATCCACTACTCATGATACATCGACTTTATTTGCAGCAGATTACCTTCCCTGAGCGTTGTTTAAGCTTATTGCATTTTGAACACTACGTCAACGTCTTCTTATTTGCCATCGTCCGTCAACCGAACTTTGCGCCTGCGATACGCGCTTTTGGCGATTCTAACCCAGAGCAATGGGCAGAGCAGTACGCATGTTGACCTGCTGGCAAGTCATCCGTTTTCTTACTCTATCTTTGAGCTATGCTGCTCGATGGGTTGTGTTATAACACTGTAACGCCTGATCTTGCAAGCAAGCTTGCCTCTCGTGGCTTTCGAGAAATACACCATTATTATTATAGTTACTCACTATTCATACGCCTGCTGCCCCGACGTATATGAAATGATTTGTTTTAGGTTGCAACCGTTCACTCACAACCGGGTCGGAGATCTGGTATCCATTTTTCAGGAAATGTAGTGCCACCCTCGATATACGGGCAAATTTGGTGAAGCAAATTCTCGCAAGTTCCGAAAGCAAATTTATCGTTCTTGTCGTTATATCTCACTCGCCCTTCTCAACAAAGCTGCGAGCATGAATTAAGGTAACTTACCAAACGCCGCCCCAATGGTGCGGGCAAAATTGGTTCCTACCCAATACACTAATCATTCTAATACATCTACACAGCATTGCAGTTTATTAGTGTACCTCACCAACAAATCCTTATCTATGCTGAGCCTCTCAGGATTTGCGGTGTTGTGCGACGTCGCTTGGATGATAAAATGAATTTGGCCATAAAGTTCCCTCAAAACCTTCCCACCTCTTCGATATCTGCCAGCGGAAGGATAAGTCAAAATCTTCCATTTTCGTCCTAAGCATTTCTGGGTGTAACAGTGTAAACATATGCTTGTCTCTGGTCCTCTTCAATCGCCAACGACGTCATCTCCTCATCCAATCACCTAGATTATGCGACAGTGGACTGCAGATCTAGCAAAATAAGGCATTTTACATTTGGGCAAGATCGAATTGGCAGATAGCTCTTGTAATTCGCTGACGACACTAACCTAATCTCCTTTTTCCCTCGGAACTGAGCATGCCAATCCAATGGAAGCCCATTCGACGGACACATGCTTATTTTACCACAGGCAATCGAGCTTAGTCCCATTATCATCTCTGGTAATCCCCATCAAGTTTCCACGACTGCTTCAGCTGATCGCCTTCTGGTTCCCGCGGCTTGCTTCAAAGCTCTTGCTGCCTTCATTTCTGGTTTATCACATAGCAGTTCCAACACGGCCTAATTAGAACGTTTTCCGAGTTTCATCAGATTTATCAATTCGAAAGGGACTTACCAGAGGGAAACGTTGAAGCTCCACGGTCCTCAGTTAAGCCTAAAACCATCCTACTACAGAAACATCAAAGCTTTCACGATGAAGGTTATTCGTCTAAGAGTCACGCAAAGAAAATTGCCAGTAGGAGGTTAACAATAAATGAGCACTAATAAAAAATGCCTTGTAAAAATAAACATTCCCGGTGGGCATTAACCTTTCAGATGGAGCTGAAAACGGGCGGTCAAATGCGCCTATGATGTCCCGGTAAGAATAGTCGCCACGCTTAGCGTTCAAACAAACCAAATCTTATTTCACAATTGGTATTTCACAGAACCCAGTGACATCCACAATCTCCGACTAGAGGAATAAAATAACGAACAATGTGAATGACACGAGCTTATGGCGGTTTCAAGATGGTTCCAATGTTACAAGTGAAGTATGAGCATTCTTGACCCTTTTACCTTCGTAAGCATAACGTGTCAAACAACAAACAGCGACGGTAGTAACATCAGTGCTCAACCGAACAGATTTTTGAGTAGAACCGAAAGTAGCTTTCGAACAAGCTCACAGACTGATAGAAATAACCACATACATGAATCGAAGGAATGAATCGACCTACGAAATTCAGATCAATTTGAGTCAAATTGACCATCAAGATCCTACGACGCGCCGCTGCCAAAACAAGCAAACGTCCGCAAACGGTGGGCATATCAGCACCAGATGCCGAGACCATGGTACCTGACCAAGACCATATGTGAGGGGCTGGAACCCTCCTGAGCCAAGGGCTGAGCAATGGAAGCACTGCAGACGCTGTTTAATTGTTTTTCTTGAGCTCGCAAAAGCAACTTTGCCTTGGTCGAGATGCACGGCCTGCAGGATTAAGTCTCCGAGCAATGTTGAGATTGCAGCAAGCCGCTAAGATCAACATAAATTTCACAAATCCTGTCACCAGGACTACCCTTTTTATTTCCCATTGATCGGTACTAGAAATACTAGGCTCACTTGCTGGTAAGGCGGCGCATGTCGAAAACTGCGTTCATTGTCGAGTCCATGCCCTGGGCCTTATTTCATCTTGATTGGTTCGCCAGGAGATAGATTTGGCCGGAAGGGCCAAAATAGAATAAACAGTGTACCGCTGAATCTATGCACAGAACCTGACATCCACATCCGCCAGCATTGCCTTCTTTATGGTGCCATTGACGCTCAAGCACCATTGCTTCCGTTTCAAAGAAAAAATGGCGAAGGAAAAGCCCATCTTAATCCCACTGCGAGAAAGATTATTCATTGGGAGTTCCAAAACAGGTTTGCAAAGCTAGAGGTAACAAATCTTCTGAATGCAAACTCACCAGTTAACCTCTTATCACTTCTGATCTAATTCTACCTGAAAACGTTTGACAGCAATTGTCTGAACGTTCCGCAAATTAGTTAACTTCATTTATTTACAACTCTTCTGCCAAAGAAGTAAGTTTCAGGTGTCAGCGGAGGGCGATGCTTTATTGGTTCCGCCCTATTTTTGTGATTTTGGAATCAGCGTCTTCGTGGACAGCAGTTTTAGGACGAATTTCATTTAGAAGTTCAACTGTCTTGATGGTTTCTGTTAGATGCCCCAAATCCCTCATCAGTCAATCTTTGTCCAAATGTCTTCGGTCTTTGACCTTCATTCTTGCTTGTCTAATCGCTTTACCTTCTTCAAACCGTCCAAATCATTTTAAAAGATTGCGATCAAGCCTGAATTCAGTATTCTATGTGAGGCGCAACGCCATCCTTGTGCAGAGAGTTAAAAACCTCCGCATTCTGCCAAAACAGCATTGGTCTGTGTTTAAAACTGTCCCCTAGCTTATGCGGGCATCGACTAATGGTCATCCCAATTAAAATATGACGTAACTTGTATCTCAAAGTCCGCCACGTTGCTCACTCTGCCGATTTTGAAAAGACCGTAACCATGTTTTGTCGCATTGACTCGTGCGTTCTCAGAAGCAAATGACTCTCCCTCTCACGATTTTGTCCAGTTTACTACTGAGACGATACTGCTGCTCGGAGAGTCCCGTCCAGAAGACGAAACGCAACTCGTATCAACCGCAAAAAGAGCTTCGAGATGGCAAAGCTTCAACTGAAGCCTTTACGAGCAACAGAAACTGCTGCGGCCCTAGTATCAATGCCTGAGGTACCTCAGTAATGACCAGGACTTCTAACCATTTAAGAATTCGCCCACCACCAATTCCAAAGGCTTCCAGTGTCAGCAGCAGGGGGCAAGGTGTTACCGAGTCAAGCGCCATGCCAAAGTTGAGGCTGCGTCTACCGCCCTTCCCTCACCTAACGTAGGAGTTGTTTCGTCCAAGAAGCCCATGTGGTTGGCGGGAAATGCGCCCTCTTTCAGATAACTAATTGAGCGGAGCAATACATGGAGTAGTGCGACAGGTGCGGACACGCGTTTTTTTTGGTCTAAAACCTTGCGGAGGATGCTTGTCTGGCTCGCTGGTCTTTACTGCCGTGCTCCCGACTATTAGGCACTCACGTGAGAAGAAAGTACCGCCGCTGTTTTTCACTTTTTCTTAGCAATCATCCCAGCTGCGGAGTCGGCCTGTTCCGCAGAAGCTCCTTATATGTACCAGATGATGTACTAAACCAACCACACCCGGCTTTGGCGGTCCGACCGCCCCTAAGTGATTATTTTGTTTCCACCAGGGTATAGCGTTTCTTAGCTTACTCCGTGTCACTGTTGAATAACCTTACCTCTTGCTTTTACGTAACGATATGCAACAAGCTTTTACCCCAGATCCACGCATTTGTACGTACCCCAAGCTCGAGCGCTCTCGCGGGACCTATACAAATCCAACTTCGGTCCTGACGTTTCAAAACCCTCCGTATTCTCGCCTTCTGAATTGAGTTCATTTTATAGTCCTATCGGCAGTACACACTTGTCTGTGGGAATCAGCAACGACTCCTTTATTACGTGCCAAAGGTTTCCACAATTGTTTTAGCGTTTTGACGAAGTGTTCCAGCAACGTATGGACAAAGTGATGCGAACCCCAAATCAAAGCAAGAATGATTCGCAAGTTCCTGCAATATCGCATAAAACAGACGGTCGGTGGTGGTCAAAAGGAAAAGGTCATGGCGCCTGGACGTAAAGTTGAAGAATCTCTACATAATTGGCCAGGTTACCAACTTACCAGCCCTACTTTGGCCGTTGAACACTTTCCGAAAATGCTCTGCATTACTAGTTAGTTAATAGTGGAGGCAAACTGATAGAGTGTGAAATCCCGCACAAAATACCAATCTCAAATGTGCAGTCATTGCAACAGTGCAACGAGAGTCAGCCATCATAGTTTTTCGGGGGCGAAAAGGCCGTCACGCCAAGACCAACGGCACAAAATAGTGGAGCCTCCAAAAAGGGTGACAGAAACGAGGTGACTAGAATGGTGAGTGGATGGCAGCGCAAATTGTTAACTGTTAATTGTTTCCACTTAAAAGGCATGGTTATCGAGTGAACTGGCTTCATCAATTTACCTTGGCAGTGCCAACATCCTACCATAAATCTTACCACATAATTGTTTGCCATTTTGGGTTTGGCCATTAGAAGCTGCAAAAAAGCGCATTTTACCCTCGTCTAACCACTATAGCTCACATGAGCCGCAGCTGCTTTAATTCCCCTTGTTTTGTCACCACCAGGCTCTGGTAGGGATAGCGGGCATCCAGCACTATACCCAGTGTTCGTTAGATTTTGGGGCATGGCGTCTTCACGCAGCGATTCTGGAAATTCTTCCTTCCCAGTTATTGATATTCAGTTCTAAACTTCCCAGACGATGAAATCAGTGCTCTGGCAGGAACAATTATTTCGTCGATTGTGGCTTGGAGGAATCCGCTGTCTTCACTGTTTACGTCTGGAGCCTGACAAGTGCAGACCACATGGATCATCCTTTTTGGTCCCGCAAGCGTGAATCCCCATAGCTGAATATTCCCAGTGGACAGCCTGACTTCCGATTTCAGGTGATTTGTGCCCTTTGCAAGGATAGCTGCCCCCGCGCCTGGAAATTCTCCCGTACTGTGTTGCCTAAATAGTGCAGATGCCTTTGATTTTGCTCGGGGTGTAAGGTCATCGTTGGAGAACTAGGGTTCTGCATCGGCAATGAACGAAATTTGTTGGGCAGCAGCAAACAACCACTTGTTACGTATGACAAATGTGTTTGCATGGATTATCACATCCCAAATGCTATTAGTGCGGTGGTTTTACAAGTTTGCTTGGTGCCGCGTATGACTGTCTCTAGTCTCGGCACGTCTCACACTGCGCTATATCTGGAGTGACTTCTTGCATTGGCTGATCCGGTCTTTGATCTTCAGCACAACCTCAGTGGCAACCACCCGTTTCTTGCCGAGAATTGGATTTGGATCGTGAAATACTGCAACTCTTAACCCCATGATCAGCGCTCATGAGGAGCACCTCCTCCGGCCATGCAAAGGAAGTTTACCCCGTGGATAAGGGTCCTATTTATTCATTTGGGCTATTTGTTGGCCCATCGGAGACTATGCGACAAAGCCAACCTGTGATACGGTAAATGGGGCATCGACCTGTGCTCAGCTGGCCCCCGAAGGCGGCATCCCGTAACACCCCCACTGATGGTCTAGCTGCTTCTGGACCCAAGCCTTATCTAAGTTGCTTCTATATGCTAACTATGCAGCCACTTTGTGTCAATCTACGGGGAACTAGCATGCAAACCGCAGTACAATCCTTAGTCTTCCATAATCCCATTACCTCAAGGTCATGGAGCCTTGACAACCAGTTCCTCGCTACTGGGTTTCATTACGTTTCTTCTCCTGCCTGCGGTCGGTAATTTACGACCATGGCTCCTGGGAAACGGGATTAACAGACAGGAATCTTCGTTGGTACCGCATCCTTCCATTTGTCGACGCTTTAACACATTTGGCTTACCACTTGGCAATATACAATTATCTTCATACCTTCCAATGGTACCGTTGATACGGAACTTGTTGACCGCTACAGGAGTCCTGACCTGCTGACGGTGTTCGTCGGTATGTAAATCGATCGTGCATAACAAACAATCGATCCTCGCGGAACTGCGCTACAGGACCAGGTCTCTCGGGCGGGTATTCAATTTCTTTGCGCGATGTCTGCAGCTGCCGGGTCCAGAAAACTGTCGTAAGGAAATCTTCCGTTTTAACTTACCTTTGCATAGCACGTCAGGTGAGTCATTATACCACACTCTTGGGGTGCCGCGAGGAGCTCCACCGGAAGATCTGAGAAAAGCCTATCGAAAAGTAAGCCACTGGTGACTTCCATTTGGATTTTGGAGACTGTCTTATTCTTGTGCAGTGCAAACTGTATTTAAAATCTTTTCGATATCCTGGTCCATTTTCTTCGTGCCTGGATTTTATCCGGTTAAAGGGGTGGTCCATTTTAGTCAGAAGAGCTTGGCTTTCGTTCAGTTTCCAATGCCTACGTGTGCCGACGAGGGAGACCCCGCCAGAGAACTGCACTATCAACTGAGTCGAACGCCACTTTAAGATCAAGGAGGACAGAAATAGTGGGCCTACAAAGCTTGTGTTTATGTCGTAACATGCGTCGCGAATCGAGGATCTGGTCAACATAACCCCAAACAAGACGGAAACTGGCTTGGTTCTCACGCATATATCTTTCGCCCATAGTCTGAACACCGCTTGTGCAAAATATGTTTACCGTACAGGAAAACTAGCATAGTTGTCTTAGTTTATACTGAACATCTGATCGGTAGTCACACATTGCAAGGGGCACCGAAAATTGGTAAAGTAAATCTGGTGTGTGACCACCTGATGACGCGTTACTGCTCTCATAGCATTTGGAAATGTCTTGTTCTGGTCGTTCATCTATTCTGGTGTTTTGGTAGCTGGGCTCGACGTATGTATATATGTATATATATATATATATATATATATATATATGTGTGTA
>LUCM01005487.1:0-12369 GCA_008360955.1 Fasciolopsis buskii
ATATTTTCGTCCCGGAAATTGTTTGATGCAATCTTGAAGGCTTCCCGCTGTTTCATCTTAAGCATCACTTTTACTCTTGAATGCTGTTAATTACCACTCTCCATCCACCTCATATGATATCCAGTTTGGTTTTGACTCATCTCCAGCCCGTTATCGCATCCATGCCCATCCAAATCTTTACCATATAACCGGCTTGATTTTTGTGGTGCCGGCCATATGGCAGCGGCCACCATTGCTTTCCGGTCAAATTTTGCACCTGCAATACGCACTTAAACATGGATTGACTAGCAGTGTGCGATTGATAAGCAGACCCAGATAGTATTGGCTTTGAGTCAAAAGCTCAAAGGCTCGTATTTAGCTTATCACACTGCTGATCA
Organism: Fasciolopsis buskii; assembly: GCA_008360955.1. Classification (NCBI taxonomy): domain Eukaryota; kingdom Metazoa; phylum Platyhelminthes; class Trematoda; order Plagiorchiida; family Fasciolidae; genus Fasciolopsis; species Fasciolopsis buskii. The sequence goes on from LUCM01005487.1 coordinate 378, forward strand.
TGTTCATGGGTGCAGGGAGGCATTGCATCTTTAAGTCTAGCTTTGTTCTCTGTCTTCACTGCGCTATCCTTGCATAAATTTGATCTTCCTTTAGCCTGCCTCTCTGATTTCAAGAAATATACACTATATCATTATTGTTATCTGGTCTCCAAAGGTGTCAGTGTAGAATAGCGCTTTATCTGCTAATCGACGGCAATTATCTATCAGTTTCTTCCCATGTTCCCCGATTCTGGAGTCGCCACGGTCAAAAGAAGAGTTCAGGGCCGAATTTTAGTTAGACTTTCAACTGCCATGAGTGTCTCAGTCGAATCCCGTCGAGCCCATAGGATTTTCGATGAGAACAAGGTGCGGAAAATGGCTTGGCGACGAAGAAAGCCGCAAGCTTTGTCCAATGCGTTACTGGCGTTCGACTTCAGGGACCGCGGAAACGATGCTGCTTTCCCGGAAACTCCCGGTGCATCCCTTAGAAAAGCATAGCTTTTAGACCTCGCGCGTGCCTTCTTTGGTTTGAATTTTCAAAAACTGTTCAAATTAATACCGCTGACGCGCGTGACAGTCTTTAAAAATCACTGGAGGCCACTTGTTGCGGCATATATGTTCCTTAGCAGACAAAACAGTTTCCTAATTTAAATGACCTTATTTCGCTAATCAATTCCTGACGAGCCTGGAGGGTTAGTAGGTAATCTCTTGCTCGTCTTTTCCAAAACATATGCGTGAGATTATTTGCTTGTTTTTAGTAATTGCGGTAGGTACCTCTGAGCGTCAATTTAACCTGACCGCTCGAATTATTTCGCTGTGTGTGCAGATCATTTGGTGCAAGAGCCAGAAATAGTTATTTAAAATTACTGGGATCAACGGTCTACTTTTCAAGATTCTTTGGACGTTAACCAGTGGCGTATGCACTGTCTCGTCATCTACCGGTGGCTTTCCCGTAAGAGCCTCCAATATCCGTCGGGTGGACAGAATGAGTCATTGCCAGACTCCGCCAGGGGAATTGGACTAAGGCAGATTGAAACGTCAACTAACACCCTTCATGTCTCCTTAGATGGTCACTTGACACTTATCTGTCCGTGTGCACTAGCTTCAACGTCCTTATGTGATTTGCCAGAGTTCGATCTGTTGTCCAAATATAAGTTCGCTGACATTTCGCTCAGTGCGGCAAACCGTTAACAGGAATGATTCGGTGCTCATCGTGTAGGAAAATTTAACAGCTCTCGCCTAAACACAAATTATGTATCAGCTTTACCTTTTTTCTGATGGTTGATGTTATATCATGACTGTTGGACGGAAACAATTAACTCCCGTTTCTGCGAAGGGTTAGCGACCGTCAGCTATTCTAGCCATTGGAAGTAAGGCCACCATTTGGTCTCCAAAAGTCACAGTTTTGCAGAGAAGACGGTGAGGATCTATCCGTGTTACCGTGGCCCTATTGCTTACTGTAAAAAATCATTGCCCTACAGCACTCACTAGGCGACCTTCACGTGCGTGCACTCCTTTAGATGGAGATGTGTAATTATGAAGTTTTTAATGTAATGGTTCGCTGGTAATGTGACCGGACGTTTGGCGTCAAATTTTGCACTGACTTTGTGCAGTCATGTTGCGGCTTGGAACAGCCATCCAGCAATCAGCAACCGTTAGTGCCAGGGTACCTAGTCCTGTTAGGGTTTTTTTATCAAAAATGGAAAATGACCTAGATGAGATAGGCGTGTCAAGTCTCCTCATAGTAGCGGAATCATCGATGCAGTTTCCCTCCTAAAATTTGATGCTATTCCGTTCGTGTGCTACATCGTTCCTCGTCGTGAATTTTCTTGTTATTTTTTATTCAATGAGTGTGTATCGAAACAATTTTGGTAGTCAAAATATCGCTAAAGTTTTAGGAATTTAAAAATTTGGCTTAAACAATAATTAATTATTTTCCTAACATTTTGACTGAACTTAGACTGACACATTTCCGCTTGTAACGCCAAGAATGCTTGAAAATTATTTTCCCCTCTTTTGTTCGTTCCACTTCTGATAACAGACTATTCCTGCCCGAACTTCCGGTAATGGTTCTGGGTTTGGTCGTCGTGCATTTTCGGCCCGGTGCATCTATTCTTCGTTGTTTCGTCCCTGTGCTTCTTATTTGGCATTATTTTGTGGACATCCGGTGCATTCACGGGTTACTTGACTTGCGGCCGCTTGGTTTGTTTCAGACCACTCTGGTTTTATCGCTCACGCTGGTCGACTGCTTGTGTTCCGTTTGTTCACATTGAATTTCGGCTATTACGCTTGAACAAGGGTTCGTTGGTCTTCAACAGGCGTGCTGAAACTCGTGTTTGTTTGAACCCCAGGACAGGGGCTTTTAATCGTTTCTCTTTCATAGAACATTCACTTTACACAGGTATTTGTCTTACTTTTGAGTGCCTCTTGACTGATTGGTGACTAAGATTCACTGTCAAGCGCATGTGTGTTGTGTACGTAACTTCTAACTCATGAAAAGTACAGTAGAATTCGAGGAGCATTCTTGCTCTTCCTCAGGTTTTGCATCGAATCGGGCTACGAGTCGCTTCGAGGTTTTCAAGTATTATCCAAAATGTGGGAAGTATATTTTGGGCGAATAGCACCGTGATTCGCTGATCGAATTCATTCGGATTAAAATGCGAACGTTTGGCCGTTGTGCCAGCTCTGATTCACATGATATTTTGCCAATTATATCGGCTTCTTTATTTGTTTTCCAGAGTATGTTTACCTATTAGCCTGTCAACGCATTTTTCCTTCCACACGTTTCCGCATCTCAGCAGCCTCCGGCTGCTGAGGTCTATCGTTTGATTGGAGCTGTTTCGTCTTGTGTCCTGGTTTCTTAAGTTGTTTGACTGTGCCCCCTCCTTTTCACGGTCCTTATCTTTAATGCCATTTCACTGACCTGTTTTGTAGACGCATAATCTGCTGTTCACCACTAATGACTGTTTAACCCGCTGAAGCATTTCTAAGTTACCTAGATTTTATAGAACATTTTGACATTTCGATCCCCGGAATTGAGTCAAACCTATTAGACATAGGAATGCATTATCATTATAGCGGTAACTCCCTCGCTTTCATACCGGTGGGATAGGAAATACAGTTGGGCGGAGAAGGATGTTTATAGTTGTAAAAAATGATGAGCTTCCTCGGAAATCCATGATGAGTAATTTGCCGTGCATTTATTGTGGATTCGCCTTATTCGGTGCGCCGCAAAACAATGCCGCTTTGTTCAACTGAATTCATTTTCCCAGAGCTCCACCATCCCGCCGCTCATTGTTCTTTGCGGTGAGTTGTCAAATTATTGAGTGTTCGCTGCGTCGTATGGCTTGGCAAACCTGTTCCTACCCAAGGTTTGTGATGAATATTTCGAGCGTTTTTTCGCTGACGTTTAAGAGGTTCGTTTCGTTATCGCACATTTCCCTTATATATAGCCGATTCTTGAAAAGCTACGATCTAGCGGTAGAAACGTTGCAAATAATTTAAGGTAGAGGTGCAAACAATGACGGTGGTAAAAAAGAGTTTGTGGAACACGTACGTATGCTACTTTTTTGCCAACTTGGCTTGCACTTTCAGACTTCCGTATATACTGCAGACCGCCCTGCTGCTGATTGTATGATGTATGATGTCAACATACAGGAGCCATATAGTGTAAGAGAAAAGTGTTTGAGTTTCCTGCAGTGCGCTGTGTACGGACAGGCTACACTATGGGGACTCAGGGATCGCTGCCTGCATTTGTTTGGTCGGAAGAAAGGAGTCCTGGTTAACATCCCGCTGTTTGGAGAATGCCGAGGAGCGTTTTATGTAATGCAATGACATCCAGAACTTCTGCCAACGCTGCCTAATAAGCGGCAACCCACAAGTGCTGTTGCTACGACTCCTCAATCTGATGTCGCATACAAGGGAATGCCAACAGTTCCGCCTAATTTCAATTCCAGAAATACAATTGCTGGAACTGTCGATCGACCAAGAACGTACGGCAGATGTTAGTGAGCAATTACCCAGGCTGCTATTGTCAGTATACCCCGTGTTCCAGGAAATGAGCTGACCCACTAACGTATTCCATTTGGAGGGCCTTTGTGTGCTTCCGATTTAAAAGCATGCAGCGACAAGGTATTTTTCAAGCTCTAAGTGCACAATTTGGCAAACATTTGCCGGGAGGACGATTTTACGAAGGCCAACCATACATGCATTAGTTTCGTTGGGGAACGGTACATATGTGCATGTTCGAATTGAATATACGGCCAGAGAACAACTGCCGTTCACGGATGATCTTCCGGAAGAAAAGAAAGTCGGGTTAAATTATGTCGGAATAACCGTTTTTACTGATGCAACTCGTTGCCTGCACGGGGTGTGAAGCAAATCTCTTCTTCGGGTGGTGTCTGTGAGGCCTTTACTGTGGGATTGGTAAACCGTTGTATATCGACGATTTCTTGAAGCAAACCATCCGTGAGCCAACAACCTTGTTGAGAGCAAGTACTAAAGCCAGCGATGGCATCCGTTGTGTGCATCACCCCAGCTGGTGGATTTGTTCGGCTAGTTGAATCACCCATTGGATATTGCGGTTAAGTCGCTTGTATCCAAAGCCGTCTGCACTGTGACAAATATTCACGTAACCCGAAATGAGGTCAAAACCATGTTAATTGCTCTTTCTCTACAAAGAAATACCCTAGACACTGATGTGACCCCAATCTTAACGTTACCGATAAGCATGGTTACCACCTTTCCTATAGGTCTTATGTAATTAGTAATGCTGGGAGTGATGGAAACAATTTTTGATGGTCCTTGAGTTACCCGGTGCCATTTAACTCCGTCTTCTGTTGATATACTTGACGAGTGCATTATGTCTTCCCAGAAGCACACCCCATGTGACTTTCAGTCGCAGTGTGGTGATGCTTATGATGTGGAGCTTTGGAGGGCATAAAACGCCGCACGTTATTGTTGAGTATATGGTTTATATGTCGTTAAGGTTTGCTGCCGGGAGATGAACAATGTTACTTCTAGTCTCTTTTAAAATTTTATTCCATGCCCTGTGTAAACTGGAATAGTTTGCAGCCTCCCCAGTAACGTCTTTTGTACGAAATTTTTCTCATATTCAAGGTGTTTTAAATGGATCTCAAAACGCCCACAGTTCGCCCGGCCTTCCATCGGGCGTGCTGCTTCGTTATCTATCAGACACCCTCTCTTTTTTCCATATGAAGACATGATGAACCTCCTCAAGTAAAGCATTGACGAACCACGCAATCTAGCACAACAGTTGCACCGCAGGCTTTGTGTGGCGATCGCTGCTGAGTGCCTGCCAGAGACAACTATGATGGGCAGCAGCGGTAACCTCACGAGCCGCTTTATCGGATGTCGCATCCTCTTAGTCCTTATAGGGATGACGTTTTCCTACGCACTGCAAAACGATATTGTAATTCTTCTTGACGGTCAGGCTAAAATAACAAACCTGAAGGATGTTGAAATACATTTGCAGTTTCCCTGATCCCTCTTTTTAATTCCCCCATGCATTTTACAAATTGTATATATCCTGTGGTGATTATATAGACGAAGACGTTCTCGCCTTTCTCCTTAATAAAATATGGTGCAAATGGCTTCATTATGAACCGCAAGGTAAATCTGCAGCTTTTATGTATTGCGCACTTCCTTAAAATAGAGGAGGGTTTTCCTCGAAATGCACACATGGTTTATGGTTGTGCCGTATAATCTAACGGTTGGTAACTCATTGTCTTGGATAGACCCAGTGGCAACACCACACGTAGGTGACTCGGTAGCGGTGGTTCACAGCAGCTGGCTCAGGGGCCCCAAAAGAATAGATCGGGGGCGCAGAATATTATTCTGGAATTATCATCGAATGCCATCGGCGGGGGAGGAGCTACCGGATGTCAGGGCGGCTCCATCAAGGAAAGCTGCAACTGTTTACATCTCATGATTGTCTCGGCTACCATTTCGTTTTGTGGACAGCTTCCTTCTACATTCCAATGGCAGCTTATCCTGGGGTGAAATTTTTCTTACGAAGCTCTTGTGAAAGTGATGACTCTGGGCGCATGCCCTCCGCTGTGAATGAAGTGCGGGTTACTGTTGAATATACAGACATGAGATTCAATGTGTAACATTATTCCAGCAGCCCCGGGGCACATCACTCGTCTGCGTGCGTAGACATGGGTTGCGAGTTGACGCTCGTGGAAAACGACCTGACCAGGGTTAGCAATTGCAACTCGACGGCGAGTATTACAAATTCAGTACATGTTGCATAGACGTTAATGTCCTCAAACTGGATTTTTAGCAAAGTGGGTACGACTGCCCTACTGATGCCGTCTTCCCTGACAGGGAACGACCTTGTGCTAAGATAATTCTGACTGGTTTCACCCGGAAGAATGTTTATTGCTAAACACAGGCTTACTTCAGGTTTGTCAGGTAAAGTTAATTAGTGCCCTGTTTTATCCACCAAAAAGGTGCAGTCAAGCTTATATTGATTTTTCAGGGAAATCGGCCGTAGGAATGGAGCGAGCCATCAAGCACTCATTTACCGACGCTTGTAGTCGCGGTCAGAGGAGCAGGAAGAGAAATTGGCTTTTCAATGCCCACATTGTGAATCATCCTTTAGTGGCTTGTACATCCAGTGAAGTGCTTTATCTTAATTGATATCACTTTAAGTGCCACGCTATCATAAACAAATACAATCGGATTTTATTTCCCGCTCTTTCGCTACAGAATGCCCTGAAAATCAAATTAAACTTTTCTGAATAAAAATGAATGCAACGTGTTTTTCAATAGATATAAATTGAACCCTTTCCCAATTTTTTTCTTCTGTTGTGCTGAGCGTTTACTGTTTCACTGCTTCTGCTTGCAGCACCATGAGAGTTTGACGGGCAATGAACATTTTCTATTTTGCCTACAGAGCGCTTATCGAATTCACCAGCTAAGGTGAGAAATTGGCGGTGGTTGATGTATCAGATTCCCTGGCGATAACTGCAAACTAGAAAATATGCGGTGTACAGTCAGCTAATCATTGGAAAAAGGATGCAAAATCTAATGTGGAGTGCACCGTGCTTCCACTATGTTTCGTCCACCCGGTGCAGGACCAATGCCGGTAGCATTCTGGACGTTCTCTGTATGCAGCGTTTGAGGTCACTGGATTTCACTACGAAAGTTACCGAACATTTTCTGTACTATCTCTAGATCAGGTGCGAATCCAAGCTGGATCCACCTGGAAACAAATATAATAAGTCACACGTCATAATTTCGCTATAGTCATCCTATCAAACCAAAAGTAAAACTGCTAGTGGTGTAAATTAGCGGGCCCGACATACTTATTACGGTGTCTGCACAACTAACACTAAAAAGCTCTCCAAGTTCGCCCACTAGGAAACAATGATTCAGCCCTCCGTCGAAATTAATGACTAGGTGGCTGAAGCCAAAGAAAAAAAAAGATGTCCGAAGTGAAGTTTCTCAGTTTAGTAAACCACGTCAGCAACTTTAAAGGGTACCATCTCAAAGTCTGCACGCTTTTCTTACTGAATTGATCCTAAAACCCTGCCGGATAAACACGACCTAGTGACCGCCGGCAGCATCGCGTTTAACACGAAACACCGAGTAGAATGAATAGTTTACTTAAAGCTATTGCCTTTGACCTCCCGGAACATGTTCTTAGGAATAGTCTTAGATGTTTACTTTCGATCTTTGGCAGGATGACCGACGTTCCCTGTCCAACGACTGGTTGTGAAAGCGGACCCAAACTCGTAATTGTTCAGCGATGATGCATTTTCAGATCAAAATCTATGCAAACCTATTCGTCAGCAAGAAAACCCTTGCGTGTGCAACAACATCGATTTAAAACAAATTTAATCTTGGAAAAGGCAACACTTATAGAAAGTAATCCTTGTCTGCAATTCACATAACCCTTTCCTCAAGCATTCGTTTCCAAGATGCAAACAGCAAATATTTCATGACGCATTAAAGCCGGATCACCTAAAATGGGTATTCCGTCACCACAGCACACCGAACAATTAGTCCGGCAGAAAGTCACTGGTGCCCATATCATTCACGAGTATGCGCACGGCCGTTTTAGATCCAGATATATCGAGGTCTCCCCCAACATATCGGCTTCCTCGAAAACTTCATCATCCCAGACTGCCCAACCCCAAATTTGCCTTCTTCCGTCAGGCCCATACACCTGTACAGGCGGCACCCACTCTACATTAAGCCCGCCAAAGCCGGTTTCCCTTGTTCGTTTTCACACCCAACCCTCACCGAAGACAGTAAACCCGAGTGCCTAGGGGTCTAGTGGATTCCACGGAGGGAGAACGCTTCCTAACAAAAGATGTAGCAACCATCCCCAACGGAAGTCCACGTAAGGCATGCAAGCCTCTCCCACCTCTGAATGTCTCCGCCAAGCCTGCCGATATCACCACAGTACCACGTTCTCTCTTTGGATATAGTAATATTCTATTTCGCGGACGGTGCTAAGACACATGCAGTGTGCGTGTTCATAAAGTGAAAGTAGGAAAAAGAAAAGATATCTTCTAGGTGGAAGTGGGGGAAATAAATAAAAAACGTTGCGTCACACTTGGATGGTCAGGGCATGAACGCTAAGGAATAGTCTCATCGGCGATTTGAGCTTGACGGAGACCTTTTGTAGATACCGCTTTGCAGGCGTTGTTGCACGTCACTTAAACCGCCATATGCATGCGGCGGACCTAATGAGTCGTCAGCGTCATAAGTAGGTCTTTTTACCAGGCGAGATTACTGAGTTACCGAGATAAAAACCAGTTGTATATGACAGAATGGCTAACATAGGGCTACAGAAAAATCTACACAAACAAAAAGGGAAATTAAAGGTCAGCTTCTTGCAAAATGTATAGTATGGTGAATAATCCACGAGAGGAAAATCCGGGAAAAAAAGCAGAATATTGCGGCGCAGTCGCTTGTGAGGATAGGAGGCGATGGCAGTAAGTAGAAATGGCGTAATTGCTTAAGTTCACCAAATACATCAGGTTTGTTATGGACGATTTTGATATCATCGATCTCAGCGAAATTAAATGAAGGAGGTCGCCGTCGAAAAAAATTGTAAACCAAATGGCAAAATACCGGGCACAACTGAGGCAGCATCAAGTACAATCGTGTGAAGGGCAGATGCGACCATAGTGACAAACCGGAGAAATGGAATAAAGGTGCTCATGTGCCACAGGTATGCGGCCTATGCGATAGATAATAGCACGTATACGGGGTCATGATTATATGATAAAAACACAATTGGTAATGGATCGCCGAGTTGGGGATTCGAGTCCGACGGGAACTTCCGGCCAGCAACGCTTGGTGTCTGTTTTAAGCATGTCGTAGTCTTCCATATGCATGTAGCAGATCAAAGTTTCCTGAATTAAGGGGGTTAAACCAGGCTCAGGCATGGAAGAAGGCATAACGTGTGGCAAGATGAGATCGCTAAAAGAAAGAAGGAGAAATTTGCATGCAGTTTCTCGCTAAATGCGTAATCCGGTGAGAAGTGCCGTAAGAAGTCTCCAATTTCATAACTCTGTGCCGTTTCAGCAAACACTTTTCTCCGTTCCTGCCCTACTCCCCATGAATGTGGCACACCCTACTCTCCCTGTGTAACAGAATGTGGGATGGCAAACATGACTACGTCGGAAATATCCCGTGTGGCTGAATGCAATGCAGACTGATTACATTACCCTGGCGCACGAGTGAACAACCCACCAGGAGTCATGCCAAACTCGCCTGACAGGTCATCCGCCGTCCGCTTCCAATCATGTTTCCCTAGGCCGATGATTTTCCATTCAAATAATGCAACACTCCCTCAGATAATGGAGGCCAAAAATGAAACAAAACTGGTTAAAACTAAGAAAGTTGATTCTCCCCAAAGCGGTTAACAAACAAGAAACCNCTACTGTAGTCTTAACCTCTGGTGCGGGCAACTTATCTAGGGGACTCCGAGGTGGAGGGTTAGTGGGTTTTTTGACTCGCATATGCGCTTGTCGCCGACGAAGGTTTCCGATTTCGATTTATCCATCTTTCGATGTGTGTTGTTTTGACAGTTGTTTTATTATTCCTGAAAGGCGCGACTCGGGAAATTATCCGCTTTCTCCTAATAAACTGTTTAGCTACCAGCTCCTCAGGAAGCCAGAAGGACGAAGAATAACCGTTCCGTGGCGAATTTTTCTGCACCCTAATGCAAGAAAACTGGTATTGGTACTTGTTGTACAATTCTGGCATGCGGGGATTAACCGCTTTGAGTGACGGGCGGTCTGGAGTGTTGAACATGGAGGCATTTGTATCGGAAGTAACGACTTTGAGCAGTGCCGTGGTAACAAAACTACACAACGCTAGTTATATTGGGATTCGGAGGATTGGGGTTGTCCTCAATTTCCATGGCATTTTGAACTGGATGCAGCGATGACATGATAAATTCGAGTGGTTAAACATTACGCTTGTTGCTTCTTCAATATCAGATAATTTGCTGAATCATTCGCTTCTTGTTTTCCGTAGCCATTTGCGCCTATTTAAGTCGTGTTTATTTCTGCCGACACTTGGCCCTGCTTTGTGTTTTTGCTTTATCTTTAGTTTTTGTTCGTGACTCGAATCATGTCTGTCCTAATGCCAGAAATGGATAGCTTATGATTTCTAATGCGGTATTCTTGTTTGATGTATGCTGCGTTTGAGTCTGTTTCTACGTCGGTTTGCACGTTCGTTCACAGTAGCTGGTGTTTGCGTTGATCGCAGTGGATCTGCGACAAAAGCGACTCACTTGTTTTTGATTATTATCACATTATTTACGCTTTCAAATATTGTGGGTGAAACGTGAGACTAACCAGTATACGGCTTGGCAAGCAGTGACGCTTGGTTTACGACAGCCCTCGTAACGATTAGGTCAGTAGTGATTTTCCAGACGGGGCGTCAGTGTCAATGCACGCAGGGTCGCAAGTTTCTAAAGAGGGAGGTATAGATGAGATGCAGCCAGAATGCTCTATTACCAATATAAATTTGTTTGGTCTGATCATTCCTCGCCGATGACACAGATCTCCGGATGAAGCGCTTCTGTGACGCCACTTTCTTTGACCCAACATTCTCTGCTTACCTCCTGGGAAGTCCGCATTTTATGGCTCTAAAAACTATTAAATGGGGGTTTCAAAATCAATGAAAGAGAAATAAAATCAATTGGAAATGCTTCATTGGCCCATGTCCAAGCAGTTGGCGAAAGAACAGTGCAATGGCTACATGGTTCAAGTGGTCAAGGCTGAATCTATGCCCCAAACTCTAGACTTTGAATAGATTCTTTTGAACGGTTTTTGAAGTGCATAGCAATGCCCAGGGAAATCCTCCGAAAACCAACTTTTGCGTCAGGATTCATGATACCATTGCCGTACAAACGACTTTTGGTGTTTTACATTTTTTTCCTTTTTCCGGGACGTAACTTTACGCTTTCACTGTGCGATTTTCACAATCACTATCTTGAGACCAGTGTAAACTGCACGCCTAATTCCGTAAAGCAATATTGGCTCTTGTTTGGAGTCCTTGTGGTCGCCTACTTGACGCTCGTTTGTATACTGTTTAATTTTATAATCCAACTTAGCAGAATTTGCGAATGAAAGCAAGCATCTTCATTTTGTCCATTCAGTGCCGCACCTTCCCGTCACAGTGGAAAACCTCTGTGATCATACCCGCTTATAAAAACGGCTCACGCTATGACCCTGCAAAAAATCGCCCAATAAACCACACCCCTATAGTTTCCAGGATCATGGAGCGCCCGATTAAGAATAGTCTTATGGCCTACATTCTGAAACATAAACTTATTAACCATGGCCAGCATGGCTTCTTTCGCAAGAAATCCTGCGCTACTTGCATGACTGACTGCCTGAACACTATCACCGAGGCCTTGAGTACTGGGAGATCAGTTATAGTAACCATTTTAGACATGACGAAAGCTTTCGACAGAGTATCCCACCCTAGGTTGTTAAGTAAAATGGCATCCTACGGTATT
>LUCM01005487.1:27837-38076 GCA_008360955.1 Fasciolopsis buskii
ATTGTGCGATCGTAATACAAATACATGAGGTTTGTTTCAAGTAACTTTGAGTTCACAAATTTCAGCTTGGTCTAGAGATGAAGGTGGCGTTGGAAAAGAAGAAGGAAAACCGGAATCAAATGAGGCAAAGTCTGGTGGACTCGTATGGAGACCTGTTACCGACAGCTTCGGTCTACTGCCAAATTCCGCAGACGAGAATGGAGGTCGATGAAAAATGATAGTCCCTAGCTGTTTTCGGATGCCAAGATGCATTGTAAACGTCGGTTTATATCAGATGCCAATAAAAATACTGTCCATTCGTGAGCCCATTTTGTATTATTTTGCAGAAGAATTTTGGGAAGGAAGAGGGGGAAGCCAGCACAAAATGGTGCACGTGAACGTAGAAGCTAGGGTGCTGTTTATCATGAGATTGCTAATGGATGTATAGCCGTTTAGTTGTGTGATAAAGGAGGAACCTCGTGATGCCGATGGTTGTGCCCAATCTTAGAAAGAAATCTGAGTCACTAGTATTTGATCGATAGCTGTCATGTATCCTTCCAGTTTGATGCGCCATTGAGTAAAACAACCACCCCGACACAACGTAGATAACTATCGACCAGTCCACGCATAAGCCCACGGAGTGCGTTGCTCTGATGACCATCAAGAAAATGCACCCTTTGTTCAAGTGCTGGTATTTCAATTACTTCCTAGTCATCATTTATCATCTACTATATATCCGCTTCGGATGAGCCAACTATGCTGGTATCGTTCAAACCGAAATTTTTAGCTGCGGGCTGTCTCCAGTAGTTCAATCTATACTAGCAAAATCAGCAAGCCAAAACAAATAAAAGTATTCCGATCAGGTCTCAGTTTCGCACATAAAGCTAAGGTCATTCTTCTTCTGACTACTGAGGACAAGACAGTGTCTTCCAAAACTTAACGTAGCATGTTACCCTGAAATCTTGAAACGTGGAACTCAGTAGTTTGCAATCTTTTTGATTAGAAAGGACAGTCAATTTTTTAGCTTGGTATGCGAAAATCCTTAGAGTCCAGAAGCAAACGTTTTCACCATATGGTGACAAACCTTCTGCTGGACTCGATACTTGCTTAGAAATGCACCAACATCCATTCCCAATTCAACAATCCTTTGCCCTCTGAACAAGAGGGGGAAACTGTTTTCAAAATTCCTATTGTCGAATGGTTGTCTCAAGTGTAAAACACATGAGTCCGGAAAGGGACGCTTAACTACCAAAACTCGTCGATGTCTATAGCAGCGCAACACACCGCCAGTCAAAGTAGAGTGTGCACCGGCCATATTCCCGAAGAAAGTTAATGAAGTGCTCAATGATTTCCCCTTCGCAAACGCCTGAAGGACAACATCGTCAGCGTTAAGAAGAGTCAAGCAGACTACATGTAAAGTGTGGATTAATTTCACAATAGAATCACCTTTTTTCTCAGTAAACATTACGAGCACAGTTCTTTGGGTTTATCACCGAAGAAAACGGAAGCCGTAAAGATCTATCTGCAGTGGCTGCTTACAATGACAACTGCAATCCTTCGACGGTCTTGGAAGTCGTAATGACAGTTACATCCGAAATATACATTACTTAGGACCCCCACCGATGCAGGTATTGAAACGAGGTTCAGAATGATGTTCTTCGAGAGAATGTCAATCACTACGACCTCCTTGATTCTGAAGCCTCATGACTCCCCTATACCCATGTTCGTACATTTAGAGAACTCTGAACGCAGCATTACAACGGCGCTGCTTCATAAACTCCCCGGTGACCGATAAAAAACATTACCTCGTACTTCCCAAGCAGCTGCAAAAGTCGAAAAGTAGAGAAGAAGCACTGGTTTCATAGTTTGCAGTCAGTAAATTTCACACTGTTCTTCAAAGCAAACGTTTTACCTCGTGCAGTCATTATCATCAAGGCCTCGAAAGAACCTCTCTTTTTATACTTCAACTCACTTAAATTCCTGGGCAACGGTATTAATAAGATGACACTTTAAAAACCGAGTGTGTACCTGATGATGGCTTTGGAATTGCAGACGCACTGCTGCGGCTGATAAAAATGAATGCTTCTAGCCAATTTGGTAACGATGTGATCACGTATTCACTTGACATGGAATAGGATGTAAAACAAGTTTTAATTGAGTCAGGGACATTGCCGATAACGTTCAGTACGCTGCAGGGGAACCCAAGTTAAACCGCCAGCCTCAAATCTTCGTACAATTCTTAAAACCCAACTAGTTTCCAAACGTCGCAGATGGTTTCCTTCTGCAATCCGCTCTAAAAGATTTTTGCTGTACTCAGTGTTTTTGAATGTTGTGTGAACGCACTGGGATTCGGAATTCGTTAAAACTCAGAGCATAATAAACATCGGAGTATCACACAAGAAAGTTCTAACTCACGGCTCTGCTTATTGTTCCGTTATTGACGCACATACGAAACAATAACTGAAGCACTGCAAAGAGTGCTCACATGGTGCCAAGAACCCTACCGTCGCTCACTCCAACAGTATCAGGGAAATGTGTCTACGTCGTCCTCGTGGGAGCAATAATTCAGAATAATTCTTTTTAAGTAGTTGATGCCTGCTCAAAGTGGCCGGAAATTTATGCCACGAAAGTCAGCTGGTCAACCGGTAGTATTTCACTCTACTACGGCCACTGACACAAAATGGGGTTCTGATAAGTTTTCTATCGACAAAGGCCTTAGGTGTACTTGCAGCGCGCTAATGACTTTCTGTCGTTCCAAGAAAACTTCATGTGTTTGCGGTTCAGTTAAGTTCCGACATTCGAATGACTGAAGAGCGCTTTTAGTGGGCACAATAGTTGCAGTTTGTAAAAAGCTACAGGCAGATGAAAACGGTGACCGCTTTCGGCAGAATTCTGATGAGATACTGTTTAACCCACAAAGCCTTCGTCCCAAACAACGCCTCATCATCGGTAGTCTTCACCTCAGGCGCGTGCGAACATAGCTAGATTCTGTGTACCCCACAGTCGTTTAAGCTATTTAGAAAAATAAAATGGCGGAGGGCTCCAACATACACCTAACACTAATGACATCACTTTCTAACGACGACGGCAATAGAGTTTGGGTACGGAGTATTTGTCGTGCAGTAACTGGTGGACACGAGAGCAACCTTATGGACAGCGTTCGGCAGGGTAACCGCATAGTCAAGCGATGCGCCAATCACGTCAAAAGATTTTATGGTGAAGGCGCATAAGGTCAGAAGAGCGCAACGGAGTTCACATTAGGCACACTTTATAAACTTTCGTATTTCCCGTGGCGGAGGAGACACATCAATGAAACAACAAAGCAACATACACAGAAGTGAACGACGACACCCAATGTACCCAAAGAACCCTATCAAAAACTTCCCACTGGCCAACCTAAGTATTCACTGGAATCCGCTTTTTTCACCTGCCGGAGTTAAGCGGACGTTTAGGTACAATGCCTGCACGGGGGCACACAGATGGACACTTTGTACCTATCCCAACATACCGTAAACGCGCACTGCACACGCCACTTATGCTGTGCGGCGAGACTTTCTGTTATCGTTTAGTAAGTTTCGCCATATCAATATTCTCGTCTGTTTATCTTTGGCTCAGAGTGACCTTCCTTACCGCCTTGCAGATCCAGCCATCTGCATCCTCTGGAGGAGCGTTAGCCGACTACAAAACAACAGACAGAAAATTATCTGCCTCCTTGTCACATGTTAACCATCCTGTCGTCAGCGCTTAATACACGGAAACGCCCTCGTGCTTTCGGCAAGGATCTGCCCGGTGGACAGTTTTCCTGCAATTCCCGTTAGTAGGTTCATTGCAACCTGGCTTCGAAAGCTCCAGAAAACCAGGACAGATAACCCTACTTTTCCGAAGACCCTTTCTCTTCCATCATCACATCACTTAACAATGGTGACGTGCTTGTAGGCCTCGAACCTACGTAATATCTCAAAAACTTATTGCTCTGTAGGACTCAGGAGCAATGTTTTATTCGCATCAGCAGTATCTCTGTGGCAAGATATCTTATCTTTTCTATTACCACCTGCGAGCAAGGCCCCAAATTTTCCTGCTGCTGCAACTTCATAAATAACTAGCACAGTTGTCTGTCGTGATCTGCTTCAATGGCGGCTTTGGGTTTGACCAAACATCGCACCGAGGCTTGCTTTAACGTTGCCCGAAACCCAATTCAGACAACCACTCCCTAGGCATCAGACTCCACCGGTAGACGACGATCTTATGCATCTGTTAGTTCTACCGAGACCTAGAACTGATATGCCGACTAATCTGGAAATATCACCCACAGTTCTGGTTTGCATAAATACACCTCCGCGGCAGGCTCCGGCCATCCTAATCCATAGCAGAAGGGCACTAGAATAGCACTTCAACTCACCACACGAAATTTGGCCAGTTGCACTGGCATACGGACAGGGATTACCAAGAGGCACCGGAATGAATTCGGCCAACGTTAATTAATTAAAGGCAGCAAAACCATGACAGCTGAAAAGCGCGACCAAGATATTTATGAACAAAAAGGAAAATATCCTTCTGGGTGGGATATGTTGGGTTTAACGGAGAACGAAGGATGCTCACATCACGACCGTCTGTCGCCAGTGTCATCCTTTGCTTGTTTTATTTGCAAACTTAGGTGGGGCTGAACCGGAATGTAACACGTTGCCTGCAATCAGAGTCAGTAAACCATAATTTTCTCTTTTCGTTTTCGGCTTCAACCGCCATGACGATCGCTATATAACGGGCATTTCCTGAAACTGCCTGAGTAGTGGGTGGTGATTCTCTCTGGTCCGCAAATTAGGTTAAACGAACCGAAGTGAATGAATGGGCCATGTTGCCTTGGGTGCGTTAAACGGCGACAGTCAAAACCATTTACCACACCTAAATAACACTGATTTATTGCCCAAAAATGCTCTTAAGGCGGCCTACTGCTTTTAAGCATAGTTCACTAAAGCAAAGGAAACAAGAAGATAAATTCCTCCCTGTATTTATTGATTGCTGGTATCATATGCCCCCATCCGCCCTAAACATTTCCATTTTATCCACTTCCACCATAGTTCATCTTAAATGACATTTCCAAGCAGCTTCTTTTAAGACAGCCCGCAAAATTCCAGAGTGAAAACATACTTCGAGTGACTGGCCGTCTCCCCGTTGCCCACCAGGGTTAAACATTCTATATCCCGTCTAAGCCAGTTTGCTTGTCAGCTCTTCGGTCATGTCTTCACTCATGCCGATGAGCTCGGTTGTGCAATTCCGTCAATCTAAAATCAGTATTTACCCGGCTAGCTTTGCGCCTTCATTAGGAACTGACCATTGTTTTGTCTTGTTTGTTAGCTGATCACCAGCCATTCACTCACATAATCTCTAGGCCTTATGTCCTCTTCTAGCTCAAACTCGAATGCTGCTTTATATTTTTTAGGTCAAGGGAAGAAAACTTGATAAATGTTAGCACAATTTGGTTACGGGATTATGATGGTCTCACTGTAGAATGGATCCGTTAGAGTGGCTAGAAGCTTTCCCTTAGATAGTTCATTAATTACTGTTGTTCCACATGCCTCCAAGTTTACACGCTGTAATTTGTCTTTTGTCCACTTGTGTGATTTGCTCCCTTTCGGTATTTTAGTAGATATCGACGTAAGATTTGGATCTTGTCTTGGTATATGCATGGCTTTCTCCGGAGTGAAAATGCACCTGTATGGGCAATAAGTTAACGAGATGGGTTGGTAGTTTTACCGAAGTGATTGCCGGTGGCTTCACTGTCGCTTAGTAGACAACGTCAGGGCCGCCGCTTCAAAGCCATTACTACAAAGTGCCAAACTGCAGCAGCCTGAATTGTTCCAAACCGAAAGATTTCTACTGTAATTGTCGAGGATAATCAACACTCGAAAAGATGGCTGATTGCCGATCACATCATGGCCGCCCTCCTCAATAGCTCCCCAACTGAACATTCTCACCGAGACACTGTGTTCCTATAATCATCAACTGAGGGACTGATCACGTCTTTCCGAAACTCCATTGAGCCCTCAAGGCACATTTTCAACCATCTCATTCGCACATGCGAACTCGAGCAGATTCTGTCCGAAGACAATTTTCGGTAAATTTGGGAGAGCCCAGCCTACCTCCATGGTAGTGAAAAACCTACTCAAATCAACCTACATGTGGACCCCGCAAACCTATCGGGAATGTTGAGCAATTCCATACCATCAGCCTGTGAAAATCCCGGTGAACGGTAGGCACACAATGGGATGCCGTTGCAGCCAGAACATTTAGTTCCGGTGTATTCTGGTACCAAGACCATGACTTTATGTGATTGGTAAGGGTAAATTGTGTGGATCGCCGTCCAACTACCTATTCACCCTTTATCTCCAGCCGTTAGAAAGAGTGGGTGCTCCCGTGCTATTGGTTCATTCTACAACTCTATCAGGCGTAACTATGTTTCGGTGGCCGGCACCATCTGCTGTCAAAAATTGCGGAACTCGTGGGGGCCAGTCGCGTCGCGTGAGCCTCCTCTGTTCTATCGGCTGAGGGTAACTCACTAGCAAGGTCATCTGAACCAAACAGGAAACCCCTCCTGGGGCCGCACACAGAAAGTCAGAAGAGTAGGGATACCACCATTGATGATCCAGTAGGATGCGCTGACTTCTCACCGGGTTTATTTCCATTTCCATTCCCCGGCGGTGTCAACTCATGTATAGTCGACTTGGAGTAGCATACACTCCAGTGACCTATAAGTGGGCTGACTGTGTAAAGCGGAATACGCCATGGAACCACTGCAAACAGAGTGATTGGGAGTGACCCGCGGGTAGGCTATGGGCTACATACAACATATAGACTGTGTTGTCCTTTAGTAACTTCTAGGATGAGGAGAGGAACCCAAGTTCCCTCGCACTTCTCATCCCATACAGAATTTTTCGACAGCCTCCTAAGGGAGGCACAAACCAAGGCCTTTGGTAGAAACAGCACCGCGGATACCTCGATATTCCACCAGAACATGAACCTATCGGCACACTTCGTGCAACCGGAAAACTACAGCTCCAAGGCCAGTGCAACAAACAGGTGGTTGTTTGCTTTATTGGGTCTTGCCGTGTAGATGTTAATGCCAGCTGATACGTCTGCTGAACTTCGGCTGCTGTCAGTCTGGATTTATGTTGTTCATTTCAAATGGTGACATACCCTATCGAGGAATACTATCTCGCATGTATATGACACTTCCTAGCTTGAGGAAGCGGTTGTTTGAATGGACCAAACGATTTGTTCACATAGCAGCCGGGCCGACTGACTTTTTTGCTGTAATGCGCTTTTTTGGTCCATTTTTGCTATACCTGGTGAGTATCACATTTTCTCTCCTTCAGTTTAGTTTGTTTCAAATGACATTCAGCAAGTGAAGCTTATGGGAACTGGGAAAATTGTTGCCTCGTTGCTAGGCCTGTGACATTTCAAGTCGTAGCTGTAGTTTTCTGATGAGTTCTCGACTATCTTCAGTGATTTTCGCTCTCATTTTACGTAGCGTTCCGGTTTTCCGTTAAGCGTGACGCATGAAGACAGCTTGTGCAGTATTTTCTCACTCGCGTGGAGACTAGTATTTCAACGCATTCCAGCTAGGCGTGCACAGGACAAAAATTTGGCTTCCAGGCGCTCGAGCGACCATACTGGCGCGTTGTCGCACGGTGTCCGTAATTTCGAACGCTATTTTTTGTTTTCGAAGGGTAAAGGATCAGATTCAACAAATGTGTTTCGTGTTCTCACTTGAAACTTACTGCTCTAGCTCTAGGTTTAACGCCGTCCACTAGGCATCCAGAAATTCTTTAATCCCACTAACTTTATTACTATTAAGCACATGTTCTGGTAGTCGGTTGCACAGTGGAATCACCCAGTTAAAGAATTTAGCCCTCATTCTGAAGCCTTGTGTGGCTGCGCTGCAGTCTTAAACCATGCCCTCTGGTGCCGCTCTGTAGTATATCACTGAACAACCCCTCACGTTTTATGCCTGAAATACCCTTTATTATTTATTCTTCTCAGTTAGGTCACCGGGCTTTCCTCGGCGTGAGAGAAACTCCCAAGCACATGGAGTCTTCCGTCATAGCTTTTGTGCCTTTGGCTAGCCATCACCTTGGTGGTTGGCTTCTGTACATCTAGACACTTTATATCCTTTTGTAGGTACGGCGCTCATGTTTGAACACTACTGCAGATGCGGTCTTACGATAGTTGTGTGCAGAGGCCAGAACGGGGCTCCTTTAGGGATGCACATGTTCGTATCTGTAAAGCAGGAAAGAGGAGACACCGTGAGCCCGACCTAAGTAGGTGAGAAGGTTGGCATGGTACGTACTAAATGGCGGTGTAGGGTCTCGCACTGCAAAACATGAATGTAGTTTCCAGCATGGGGGTATCCTGATCACAAAACTGATTGTGAGAACTTGTTTCGCAAATAGATTTTTTTATTATCCCTAATCTTTCTTCAATTAAAGGTGGGAAATCAAGAGACAATTAGTGTTTTCGACCATCTCTTATCGGAGACCTACTGAACTAGCTGTTGTGACCAATGAGTCAACAGTACACCGTTTCCCGAAAGCGGAGATTTAAGCGTTCAAAAGGTCGCGTCGCTTCACTGAGAGTGTGGTGGTAGGGGACAGTGAAACTGCTTCGACAGTCGCATGTGTGCGGGAACGCCTGGTGACGGATTTAATATTCTCGCCGGAAAACAGGACGTTCTTTAAAGGGGTGAACTGCATCAAGTGGGTGGCATTTTGGTACTGTTACGTTTGCAGGTTAGAGTGCTTACTGGCCTCACAGCAGAAGTAACGGGAGAGCGTGGGCTCGGTGAGCGATACAACCGATGTCCTAGCAAAGTTTCGCCATTAGCGAACGAATTAAACTATTTCATGAACCTTATGAAAGCCTGACGGTGTTCGCTGGTTGATGCAGTTATCAAAAGCGTTGTAAGTCGCCCATTTAGGCTGAGTCAGTGTTCTAGCGACCTTCGTTATTTACGTTTCCACCTCATCAACGATAAGTTTGTTGTAAAGGAGAACCAACGGATTTATCAATCAGACAACTCAGAACAATCATCGTTATCCCACGAGGCCTCCATCTGTTCCCTCATTTCCCATGCCGCGATTGTGATTTTATATATATATATATATATATATATATATATATATATATATATATATATATATACATTAATATACGACCAAAAAGCACGAGTTATAGGGTTTATTGTAACGTTTTGGTCTCGACTGGGAATATTTTCTTATAAGCCCAAAAAGTTGAACAACGTACATAGAAAGAAGACTGTAATGAGGCCTTAATATATCAACATGGATACATTAGGTGAAATACCCGAAAGGGCAAATTGAACTTATGGACAGAGTCGTATACATAAGCAAAACAGATTTGTGACATACTTCTCAATCGAGCGAAATATCTCTAATATGCATCGGGTGAGGAATGACGAGGTGTGTTGTCTTGTGTTAGGTGCACACAGTAGTCCTTTGACTGAGATAATCGCCCTGCATTGCCTTCGGTGGTTTGGACACGTATTACGTATGTCAGTCCATCGTCTACCTTTTCGTGCTATCTGTGCATGTGCTTGACCAGGCTGGGAGAAGCACCTTGGTGGTCAGACTATGGCGTGGCCTAGATGTATGAAGAAACTAGTTTCGGCATTGGCCTCGGTTGGTGCATGCCGCCTTCGTGGTTGGAGTCAAAGAGATGAAGATTATTGTTGGTTGGAGAGGACGTGGAATATGGCTCAGACCTGAAGTCATCGCCACGAATGTTGTGCGGCCTGTTTGCAGAACTCAGCCCACTTAAAAACACTCCGAAAAGAATCACAGAACGTGTACGATGGTTTGGTATCATTTATTGTTATTACCCCTCTTCGTTAACTTGCCACATTCTGTGAAGTATTTGTGTTGGCACGATGGTTGTTGTTAAGTCAGTATATATATATATATATATATGCAACGTTTTTCAATTAAGGAAACAGTTTCGGTATTTTTACTGAGGCATCACTTGGCCAAAATGATGGATAAGATAGCCATGTATACTTTTAACCGTTTCGTCTTCGTTATTTCTTGGATGTTTTCTCCGAGCGGCAGTTTCGGGAGACGGGGGTCCTTGTTCGCGAATATGGTAATATTACTCACCCAGGAAACAGAACGAAGTCATAGAGATTTTCCATTTTGCTGCGACTGACGCTGACATCAAATGTGGATGCAGAATGTCCGCTGCTGTGGTTAG
>LUCM01005490.1:0-28982 GCA_008360955.1 Fasciolopsis buskii
GGTTGATGATTCTCCACTTGGAGAAAACATCTGTGCAGTGCTTCAGTAGATTGTGGTTGTGATTTGAATTTTGACAATGGGTAATGAATTACTCAAAAATCACGATTGCCTCCCACTTTTGCTAACTCTATTAAAATAAAACCCAATATATAAAAAGAGGATATAAGACTTTGTATCCGTAAGAAAAAAGTGTCAAAAATTCCCGTAAACAGCTGAAACCAGTAGTTTTGCACAGATCGAGCACACCAAATCTGTTCATCGGATGTGTTAATTTGTTCGCTCCTTTTTGATAAACTCTGGAGATATCTCTGGTGTGATGACAATGTCGTTCAGGATATTTCTAGGAAAGAGGGTCGTAATATGACCGGTTAATCCGTGATTTTCCAGTTCATCCGCATGACAAATATGTATAATAAACTACCCCGGAATTCCGTTTTTATTGTCTAAAGACGACTTGGCGATTCATGTCCCCTGATTTGTTTGCCACATCCCTCCAATTCCATGAATTTCTTGTTAATTTGCTTCAAACCGCGTTCACCTTGGACTTAATTGAGTTTTGTTTGAGCCCTTAATAACAGCAAGCCATCTGAATCTGCATTTAAATGTAAAGACCCTTAGAATCTTGAATCATGATATGAATCGATGTTATTGGTGCCAGTTCTGTTCTTGCTGTCGTTTAATTCACTTTCTGACTGAAAGTCATTCAAGAGCATCATTTTTATCGAGTTCTGTCAAATAAGAAGACACATTCAATTAAAGTATTGCTTAGACCGATTGCTTGTTTGGGAAGGAAACTGACTATCTTTTAATGAACGAGCATCACTCGTTACCGAAACGTGTATTGCGACTCAGCCCTTTTCCAATGAATAGTCACACTCGATTCCGAAGTCAGTAAGAAACAAATAACTAACACCAATCAAAATAGAGGAGCTACCAATGTGAAAATAAAATAGGATTTTCGTTTTATGGTTCACTTGAAATTCTTGGGACCTAAACGGATATCAGATAAGCATCGGTAATCGAGGATTGTAAGCTGACATACACGAGTAAAATATCGCATGATCAAGGCGAACAGACCAGATATTACGCAGATAAGAGACAAAATTTTCCGAGAAAAAAACGAAAGTTTTTAACCGCCGGTGACATTGTTGCCGTCAGTTGAAGCTTTTTCGAATTCAGTAAATGTGCTATGCTGAGACGAGACCCATTTCCAGTGAAATTAGTCCTCGGGGTCAGCAAGTCGCAAAATCAACTGGACCAAGCTAAACACACGCATAAGCGAACACCCACCGTTGTTTTGAGAAAAAAATACCGTTGTTTGAGTGCAGTTTGAGTGTTGTCATATGCCAGCATAGGCAATCAGGGACGCGTTCAATTTAGACCGTGAAATGTGGCTGCGCTGATTGGACTGCAGATGGATAACAGACTGGGATCAACGATTCAAAAAATCATCCACTCACGCACGCATGCACATACCACCGTATTACATTTTGTTTCCGAATGTCATTGTTCTACTTGGATCACGTGTGCACCTGCAAACGGACTAGCACAAGTGAGACGGACGAAACACGAGTGAATGCTCTGCAGGCAGTTCAAAACCGAACCCGTCACGTGATGACCAGCCGCTTACCGTTCGGGCATGAGCAGAATCCCGGACGATAACCCACAGGTGCGCACCGGAAAGCTAACTACGCGCTAGCTAACTAGCCCAAATTGTTCTCCCAGTGATGTTCTCTTGAGTGACAGAACCAATGGAAACGTTGATAGTACAAGTCAGTTTAAAATGCTTTTTGGATATCAAATGATAAACACAAGTAGCATGTAAATTGCAGGAAATGACTAGGGACGTAATCCATTTGTTAATGATAGAAGGTTCAGTGAATCAGTTGTTTTCCTACCTTTCGAATGTCCAACTCACTTTAACAAAATCCATCGAATCATTGCACAATCCTTTCATTCTTGTTACAAGTCTTCAACAATACTGCATGTCCCTCGTAATGGCTAAACCTGGAATCCAGAATCAGATAAGATAATGCTCTTCTCTATATGATTCTTGCATGCTTCGAGCTAATAGTAAACAATCCATAGAAATCACAAAATTTAGTTAATTCCTTTTGATCTTGTCTTAGCCAAACGGACAAATCATTGCTTACCCAAATTCTTCATAGCAATACTGCATCTAGCCATTTTCATAGAATGTCATTATTCTCAAAGCTGCAACGGGAAATCTTACAGTCCCTTACTCACTCGCTGATAAGGGACCCGTTTGACAATGGAATTCTATTAGCCTCGATCAGTAGATATAACCCTGGCTGCCCCCACCTATTCTGTAGTGTTCTAAGGTGTCCTTTAATCACTCTTCACCCGTTTATTTTCGATTTGTACTTTCCCTAAAGTCTAAGATGAACTATAGACCAAATACATTCACTGCCATGTGATTGGAAATAATTTGGCTAATTGTTACCATTTATCCGATTTAGTTATTTCATTTTCTTCCGTTGCTCAATGAAATTTCTGCTCAAATGTCTTGTTCAGTGAAATGACATTTTATATCCGCGCGCTTGGGGAAATATTTTATTTCCTTTAAATATCAGTTGCAAGATTATATACATATATACATATTGAAAAAAAACAATTCCTGAATTTACATCAGTTTACTATTTTGGAATAACGCTATCACAAAATCTCACCTGTTACGATTAGATTTGTGATACTCTCTAAAGGGTACAACGTCCGTCTTTTCATAATTATTGCTTCAAATGATTAATGGTTTCTCAGAATTCATTGAGACATCGCGCGTTTCTTGAATGATGTGTTCTGCCGTCTATCGTTAGCCTTTCATTCCTGCTGGTCTCATGCTAAACCGTGTGCCGTGTGCCAAATTAAAACGATGATGCGCTTCTCTGCCTCATTTGACCCCAAAACAGCTTTGAAGTTGAAAATCCTTTTTCTGCCTGTGACCGGCTTTTTTCTAACATCATAACAGACCCAACTCACAGTTTGTGGTGTAGCATTACCGGATGTACAAATTTTTTCATCTCCAAATCTGATCGCGGTTGGCTCTATTCCCGAGCAAATGTGTACCGCGACTCAGTACTTCCCAATTTTCATGGCATGCATTCCGCATTGATGAATGGTTTAGCCTTGTCCCAATTTGGCTCCCGTCATATCTTCCGACTTTTCGAGTGAATTGTTTGGATCTTCTAGAAGCATATTTGCAATCAAATGATAATGAATTGAATTTTAGCAGCTGCTGTGGTGGTTGGATTCTCCCTGCTTGCACACGTATGCAAATTCCATAGCCGCGAGTATCTTTAATCTTTTTACTTTCTTTATTAATGAAATAACAATGTACATCAATTTGCAGGAAGGGGGCCGTGGCCAACAGATTGCTGCCAAATGGGGAAGTTGACCGGCGTTGGGCGGATTCGAACTCGCGACCTTCACATCCAAACATCACGATCTTATCCGCTTGGACACCGCCGATCACAGCCGAAAGTCAGTTACTTTTTCCAACAAACAGAACACGAAAGAGGTAGACTGATCACATTAGAACTAGATTTTTCTATTTAAATGGTGAAAGCCTGGAAAGGATATGAGAACACTTTCAAATTACTGAACAACGTTGACATTAAAAATACAGATCCAAACGACCAGTGTGGACGTGCCCGTGGAAGGTGACCCTCAGGTGAACCATGCCGCCTTACCTGTAGAGGTCTACTGTATCTCTTCTTCTAATTCAATTTTGTCAGGCCAGGCTAGGAATAGTTCGGTTGACCATAAAGCTGAAAATGATTTCGTCAGCCAGTTGGAAAGAAAGATAGCTGAAAGAAAAACTAAAGCTAGACGAACAGCCAGCGACAACTTCTCAAGGCGAACGAAACTGAGATGGCAGAACTCATGCTAGCGCTTGCAGAAGAGAAAGAAAACGGCCCTGGTTTGATACTTGCAAAAACTGAGGTGCTTGGTGAGTAGCACTTGTCTGGAAACTTCAGGGATTGTCTTATGCGAACTGAGCCGTCTGTCTGGGCCCCAATGCATTGGACGGCAGAAAGCTTGACTGAATATCGGGTGGACCTGCCCAAGGTCGAACTGTAATTTTACTGGCACTCCATTTAACTACTGGAGCTGTGTTAAACAATTTGAACATTGAATAGGGAACATATTTAAGTACGACAGGCAAATGCTCCTTTATCTAGTACACTACCGCAAAATGCAACCAGGGTTGACATAAAGGAGTGAATCTTCCTACATCCAGAAGTTGTTCATAAAGCCAGAGATATTCCGAGGAACATGTATGAACAAGAATATGTGGTAGTTAGATCTTTGATCGATGGCTTGTTGATAGGACCGGAGTTAGTTCTCGAAGACAAAGGCGTTAACCAAACGATCGGTAAGGATGTTCAGCTGAGAATTCGCACTGACGCAAATTAAATGCTTAGGTGATTTGAGTTTACTGCAAACGCAGGAGCTGGTTATTCAAGAATGTTTTTTTCTTGTTTGAGTTACGGGCACTTGTCGAAGCAGTGTCCCGTTTCATAACCATGTTCCAGTTTTTATAGTCAAAGGAGGCACCACTCCTTATTGCCTGGTGTGGGTAAAAAAATTACCAGCCGGAATGCGTCGGTCCCGGATAGAGAAAGACGGTATGGCAGTCACTACAAAGCCATCGCGAAATCAGGCGATCAATAACCTCACCATTGGGCTACCACCCAAGGTGCGAATATCGTATTAGCTTGGGTGTTCTGCCAGTGCGAACTGAAGGACCAAAATGTTGGGTGGGAACCTATGCCTTATTGGATACAGGTTCAGATGCGACCATCATTCAGGTTGGCATTTCTGAGTAACTAATCTGCTTTGCTGCCGATTTTCAATTCTTAAGGGAGTTCCAGGATGAGAATGCCCATACGTCGAAAGAACGTGCTGCGCAGAAGCCTCTCGATCCAGTTAATGAGATACTGTCCTGATACCGACATCATTTCGTGTTCTTGTTTATAGTCCGTCCCGAGACATAAATTGGCGGGCATTTGGGTGAGAGTCCTTTTAGGTGCCGACATTCCTGAGGTACATTGGGCTAAAGTTTCGGGGGACGAAAACAACCGCATGCCATTCGGACACTGTTAGGCTGGATTGCACTTGAACCAGTAGATCCAGGGATGTATAGTACCAGGAACGTATGTCACACTGAGGTTGAGGCATATTCATTGACAAAATAACTTGATTTAATCTACAATAATGAATATATTGACGGCAACTTTTGGGGGCACCTCTTTTGATTGAAGAGAAATTGGCCATAATGATCGCCACGGTGAACATAACGATCATTGCGAAGCGGGTCTGCTGTGGAGAAGTTCCTCAATGAGACTCCTGGTCGCAGCACACCTGACGACAAACACATGTTTCATACAGCGGAAATTAGTACGCATTGGACACATGAACCCTATTTGGGTTAACCCTCTCGCAATCAGGTGTATGAACAGATCGCACCTGTGCACATGACCCTGCCTATCCGTGTTGGTAACCTATTGTAATATCTCTTTTTAACCGGTTCAACGATAGCATTAGCACACAGCTTTACAGATGTCAGTCTCGACCCAATTCGGAACACCATGCGCAAGCAACATTTTGATGTGCAGCCCTAAGGAACAGTGTATTGATGTACCCACATGCAGGTACCGACAGGAACCTTTTATGACCCAAGACAGTCCCTCGTCCCGTACTCGCTCAGGCCTAGTTACTTATCCCAAACTGAGGTAATTTTGGGACCAAAGAATGATAAAACTCAAGGTGCTTTCATTCTCCTGGATTGCAGTTTGACTGACAGAATTAAATGCTGTTTAATATTCTCTCGATACAGCTGCTCCCTGAAATGTTATCCTGTGGTATGTTACTAATCGTTATTTGATTCTTCCACTTTTAAATGACAAAATATCGAATTATCTTTTGTGTAACTCGCGCAGGATTCCAAATCTTGTACATATTTTGAATTCATTTGTTTTCACTTTTAATGGTGACGCACCCCAAGACATTCCCGGTTCTCATTGCTGTGATGATCGAGAATGCCCGAATCATTTCATCGAGCAGTGGCCCCGCCACTAACGCAAAAGTGGATGCGCGAAAATTTAAGCCCCGCCACATTTTGCTAGCTCCAGTTTAATGGACGCCCACAACCTTTATCTGCTTTTGACGAAAACAGTTCCTTAACCGCATCTAGGTTCATTTTGTGCAAAAGATTCCGCGTTCGGACGTAAAACCTTAAATGAACGTTCTAACGCTCCTGTCGGCTTTTGCAGACTCCAACAGTTACCTGCGGCCCAGGTCTACACGTCGAGATCGATGAAAGGCTAATATCTCGCCGTAAAAGCCACGCAGGGCGATTCATACCCAACAATGGATTTTCGGAGGGATCTGCCGGGTGTTCATGTATGCAGTGCCAGATCGATCTGCGGCCACTTTGATGGACACAATCCAGGCCTGCATTACTCCCGGCTCAGTTATCATCTCCGATATGTGGGCACGTCTACAAGCTGCGAATAAACGCCACGGTGGCTCACATCGATCTTTAGCGGACATTTACTTGTGTAAGTTCGTTTGGAGGCAAAGGTACCGAAAAACTGACATTTTCATGCAAATTATTAACGACATGTTCCAATTTTAATCTCTTCAATAAAAAATAAAAGTAAAATTTTCTTTTCTTTTTTTTCTAATACTTTTTGGATAGCGGAGGTTAATTTTTTGGCGGAGCTTATCTGGAAAAAAAATCCCAGTCATGATTGGAGATTCGAAATAATCAGAATCATTAATTCCGTGCACGGAATTAACATTGCTCCCATCGGATAACCAATGATTGCAATGTGCTCCTTTGAATTTTGTTAATCAAAATTTAGTGTGCTGCTAAATCTAGGCATCGTATGACTCTAGCACTGGCGTAGTGTTCACATTACTCCTCTGTGTCGTGACACTTCATGCACCACGTGGAAATTTAAGAGGATGGTTTGTGCTTAGGCAAGTGAGTGATTGGCCTTGAATTTCACTGAGTTTCCCTTATTTAGAGGTCGACAGCTGCTGCAATTTCATGTTCCTATTTTTGGCCAATTGGGAGACTCAGGAGTCTAACACGCATTTCTAATTCAGACTGATGTGATAGGATGGATTGTATAACTCATCTAAAATAATCCCGTAAAGAGAGTTTATGTTTGTTCAGTTTGCCACTAAGTCCGGTCGATATGATCACTTGTTATAATGGCAGGATTTCTCAATCGAAGTCGAAAAGATGAAGTATGCACGTAAATGCTATGTAAATTGGGATTGTTTTTGTAAGAGTTCAGGTGGTGAATTGTCGTACAGCGTATCACGGGCTGGGGTTCATATTATCAAAGTGAAATAGCATTGAAAACATAATCCAAAATCCTGAGTGACAATACCACATGAATAAGAGGGTTCATATAGTATTTTATGCCAGAACTGTTGGGATCTATATGAATAACGTTTAGTAGTCGATATGACATTAAGCGTCCCCCCTTCCAGATTGTAAAACAATACACAATAATAAGTAAACTTTACGGCAGGTATAAGGCATTGTGAACGAAGTTCCAGGACTTTAAGAACAGTATATATATATGGACCAGTAATTGAGACTCAATTTGCCATAATATTGACACGATTTATAAATGATTCCGGAAATTGTGCCGATGAATTTCGGGTTTATGCGGCGTTGACTGTCCCCCAGTGAAA
Source organism: Fasciolopsis buskii (assembly GCA_008360955.1). Classification (NCBI taxonomy): domain Eukaryota; kingdom Metazoa; phylum Platyhelminthes; class Trematoda; order Plagiorchiida; family Fasciolidae; genus Fasciolopsis; species Fasciolopsis buskii. The sequence goes on from LUCM01005490.1 coordinate 7,735, forward strand.
TTCGAATATTTCATAAACAGAAATGGATACTTAATTTGGTTCCGAGTAGCACATGAATTTACTACTCTGACATGGTCACAGAGCTAATGGTCACGGGCACCCTTTCGGAGGCGGATTAGACTGATACCATTTTCTCGGTTAGCGTACCACACATTTACACGTTTTACAATCCACATCAAGCAACAGTATTGTGCCTTTAACTAAGTTGTATGTTTGTGTTTGTCTGTATGTATGTGGTTTGTTCCAGTTACGCTAGTGAAATTTGAAGCTGCGAAGCCCGTGAGTTTGAGTCCAGTGTAGATGATCGAATGTACGTACACGTCAACGGAAAAGCAGATGAAGGACTTCCGATCACACAGACGCAAATATTGATGTCCTATGCACGGTTAATCGGGAGTAGGTGGAGAATATTGGACCAGTCCAGCATTACGGCCTCGTGTCTAGTGCTTTTCTACTCTTAATAATCACTGCTTAGTTGTTGAAATAATGTAAATGAACCCGTAGTGTTACCATCGTTTTTGTAACTAGGAAATAAATACAAGCAACTATTCAACTTTGAAACGAAGCTGTACATTGTGATATCTGGATAGTCAGGGTTAACATACTATTGGTTTTTGTATTACTTCCTCATACAGTTTTGTGAGATCCCCACGCGTGTTAGTACCCTAAGCCATTTTAGAAGCTGGCAAGTTACCAAAGCAACATTATGTAAGTATTTCATAAAGGAACGGGTGACGAGAGGGGGACCAGTAAGATTCAAGAAAGTCAGCTGCCGTACTTCCATGGCACATTAATTCTCTAGACACGAGTATGACGAAGCACCACAAATGATTCGTGCTACTGACCTTGACTTTATCTCGTATCTCTTAGCTTTTCCAGCTAACGAATGTCAGATTAAAAAAACTACCATTGATGGCTTCACTCATCGGTTAGTTTAAGCTCCAATAATAGCGTCATTTTCTGAATCAGAGTGAATATGTCAGCTAGTGAAGGATGCCAAACGATCTGCTAATTTCGGTCGTTATTTCACGAAAAATGTCTGAGTGGAACTGTAATCTCTACTTGGGAAATTACACCGCTCTCATTTGGTATCTAAAACACGGTCCAACTTGTGAGCTATCAAATTTGAACTGATTATTTCAACATTCAATTTAATCCACCTCATATCCACCAAGCCTGTCTGAGTGCTTGCGAATGCTTGACAGAATGAACTAAGTCGGCGCCGTCCCATCGCCACAAGACAATAGACACGAGCTGTAGAAATTTTGGCTGGCATGTTGGCAAATGAAATTCTTAGTTTTGAATTGGATCGCGGTCAACGTTGTTCACACTCACTCTGCACAGGGGATTCACTGAATTCCAAATGCGCACAAAGAGAGTCGTTTTGACCAAGTTGTCTCGAGCAAGGGGTGTTAGGTATAAATCTGGATAGTTTATCCAACGAAAATAGATGCTTTTTGATTGCTATAAACGAAAAAAACTTAGACTCGGATCTGCAGCTCTTTGACTAAAAAAGCAGAACCAAGGAAAACATGTTTCCAGCATTTGTAAGGTTGGATCAGATTACTGTAGGCTAGTGATACAAAAAAATGTTTACCTGTACGCGTGGTCTGTAAACTTGCGAAACTAGTAGCAAGCTGACGGAATATGGTGCACAAAATTTACTTTTGGCATCATTTTCTTGAACAAATTCAGCTAGTCAGTATGTCGTCCAGTGAATCTTGGACAGAAAACTGCCACTGATGTCTTCTAAAGTTCCCTCTTTCACTCAGTTTGTCGCATAACAGCGCATGGTACTCGATTGTGATGGCAAACTCTGATAGGCTGATTGCGCAACCACATATTATGTCAGTAATTAAAGACAATCTTACAAAATCTCCGTTGTCCGTTCAAACTCAGCATCAAACTGAAACAACGTCAAATAGCTTTGCCACAATTCTGTGACTTTTACATGGAACAAGCTCGCATTCTGACCCAAATGAAATAACTTTTCTGTGTACTAAATGAAGATACAGTTTGCTAATTAATATTTTCCAATCATCAGAACGTGCCGGCTCTTACGAGAACGCATTGAGCTATATGTCCATGGACAAATGGGCCCCGCAAACGGACTGCCAATAAGCCAAACTGGGCAGTTCATAACTTCTCATTACCGATGCATAGTCGACCTAGGTGCCAATCACACGACAATTAGATAATAAACGAGCATTCAAGTCAACCAGCAGGGCTAGAAAAAAAAACAAAACATCACCTTTACACAATGGCTGGATGATAAAAATATGGATGATTCGATAAGCGGTAGATGAATGCTGTGGACTGCGCACAACGATGTACATTCGTCCTCTAGTTGCGGTTCTTCAACGGATAAGATATCAGGTTCGGTCATTTAGTAATAATGATACGACATCGATATTCTTGTCTGTAACCTTTTAAATTTTGGCGGATGGTGCTAAACGTAACGGTTGTGTTGATCAACACACCCGGGAATGTTTCTAACACAATCATACCAACTGGACTGAATGTGATAAGGCTGCGTTTACAACTGCAAAGGGGAAGCCAAAATAAACTGAGCCGATCAAATACGTACTTGAATCAATTTCTGACATCACTGAGCATCAACTGTGAACAGCTCCCTAGGTACCGCACAAACTTAGTTTGACTCTATTTGCTTCAAATGTGCAATGCTACAATTTACCCTGCTTATCGCTATAGTTTTACAATGAAAAAGGAATGTATTATTCGTACCTATCCACGCAAGTGTGAAAGTGAACAAAGTGATTCGGTTCAGAGTAGAGCATGCGATCGAACGCGTGAGGGCGACTCAATTCAATATCCGATTTGATTAGCAATTTGATTGAAAAGCACAAAAAAACAATTCGGGTTTTTACCATATGAATAAAATTTGTTCAGATTACTACAATGAAAGCACGAGCAAGTTCGGTTAGATCTCAAATTCAACCACAGTATAGCACACGCTGGAAACTCAATTTACAACGACTAAATCACTGTCTCACGTTACCAAATAGAAAACGGGATCTATTTTACCAGTTTTTGCATACTAAATGTCGGGCCAGTCCAATAAGGATGATTTGAAATTTGTCCAGCCTCAGCAGTTCCTTAATCTGATGGAATGCGGAAATCTTAGCTTTGCACACAACAGCCCCACACATGAAAAAAGAATGGAGTGTAGCTTAGGATGATTAATCGGCTGAACGTGATAGAGACTCGAGTAGAGGATTCACTTATTCAATTTAGATTACACAACTGCAAAGAACTTGGCTGCTGTGATTGATCGAGATAGGCCTATTTCTACTACTACATTACAGGATTCTTGCGAACTGATGATGTATAAGTAAAAACAGTTCCTTCGTCACACCACAAACCGCCAACGACCAAATACATCTGAATAACAATAAAAAGTCATAAATCTAACCAATGGCCAAGAGAATTTGAATGGACGAAAGCCACTTAATAAATCGATGAATTTTACTTGATGCCTTATTAAGTTTGACAACACCGATGACTAATGTAGTCACACTATCAGCGTTATATTGACTGGGCGAATCCCGAAACCACTCATTAGATTACTTTGTTTTTTATTCCATTGTTCGATGTCAGTGTCGAAAAGAATTTATTCAACGAAATATCATCACGATCACGAATTGATTATTGAGTGACACCAGAGTATTATGAGTGTTTGATTTATTCAGTGGATTTACAAACAAATCCGAGATTCTGAATTGAGGAATTGTAAACTGGTTTTCGGTAATTAGTTGGTGACTTTTTCCAAGTTTAGTTAGATAAAATAACAATATCATGTCATTGAAATTCGTCAGGTCCACAAGAACCGTGTCTTTCGAGACCACGCTGGTCTCAATCACAGATGCTTTCCTTGGCCTCCTTGGCTAAGGGAGGTTAACTTCTATGGATTATTAGATCAAAACGAATATGATCAAGTGATTGCCACAAATGACAAACAGAATTCATACGTTCATGATGGTGTTAAGAAACGGAACAACTCATTTCTACCCAAGCGGGAAACAAAAGAACCGGGACTTTCATTTTCCCATTGTTGTAGTGAAAAATTCCACCGATTGAACTGATCCCGTCAAAATACACAATAGTTTCCTAGCCACCTTTCTCAAACTAAAATATGGCTCAAACTCCTGGTCTGATTTTATCGAAAGTTTGATGCAACGAGTAGAATGTTGAATTTTGACCGGTAGACTGCAACCTGCCGGTATTTGAATCACGGCGGTGCAAGGGCAAGCTTTTGTGTAAAAATGAAATTGTAAACCTGTATCCTTTAGTTAATCAAATTTTTAATCAAATCACGTTCCGTGTTAGATCACAGTGACAACATCTTCCAGTATTTCACAGTCGAAAACGGCATTTTACTCAAATATTAATAGTTTCTCATCCCAGTGGGCGTCTTGCTCACTAGGGTTCCGGCGAATTTTATTCACCTCAGATCAGTCAACGTCAGAATTGTTTAGAATCGATCAGCAAAACAGGTCAGTTTCCAGTTTGATTTATTGATTTTTCTTCAGGCATTTGTTTAGGATCACCATAAACGCATAGAAATTTCCGGATAATCCCACAGAGCACATTGGGAAATAACAGTGTGACGAACAAGCTCGTTTTCAGTTATTCGTAATCATGCCAGTGCATAACATTATATATGATCTACTGCAAATATGAAGGGGATGATAGGTTACAGTTCTAGTAATAAAAAGTAGTCCACTATTGTGTATGTGCGTGTGTGTGTGTGTGTGTGTGTGTGAAACGGGTGGTGGTCGAAATTATAGGTTGGGGGATTCGATTCATACCCATGACCTGGGTCTGCAAGGGTTTCGAAAGGTTTTAGAGAGGTACCGAGTGGGCTAGGGGAGCTTCATTGCTTGCACAAATTGCTTTTAGGCGCTCAAAGGGGGGTCGTAGAGACGAATGCATACGGCCTCAGCTGTAGACAAAACCCGGGACTTTACCAGGTTTTGTATAACCTTACTCCGGACTTTTTGTGATTTATGTCTGAACTGCTTCAGCAACATTCACTATGTGGTTGGAATCAGCCAAGTGTGAACACACAACACTGGTGTTACTGTTAATCTACCTCTGTTTAACCAAGCTGGGTTGTGTTCACGAACCCTCTCGGATAGGTGATCGAATGTAAGGCAATGTACGCTGCTCCACAGGGACAAGTGAATGGATATACACAGAATGAGGCCATAGAATCCGGCACACTATCTCTAGGCGTGATTGCCCGAGTGACTTTGTTGTAAACTTATTTGCAGTTTTGCCTGCGTGGAACGTCTTGTTCGACAGCTCCGGAAAAATTGTATAGATGACGTCCGCCGGAGTGTCACCCTCAAAGGGCAAACTTATGTTTATATTGAATGACCGTGCATAACTTGAAAAGAGCGCGATTAATTTAAACAAATACATGTTGTCGACCAATGAACCCGACCTCACTCGAGTAAGTTAACAACGTTTGCTTTCGCCCTAACAAGACACGTATAATGGTAGGCAATAAATCATCCTGAACCGTGAATCTTTCACGTCAAAACAAAAGGTCAATAGACCAACCATAACCCGGTTTTCTCACTGGCTAATACGAACAATCTTAAACACAAGTGAGATAATGATCGTAGTTTCCAATCTGTAATATTTTAATATCTACACATATCCGTGATGATCACAGCAATTCCTAATGATCAGAAATCACTTGTGTTGATTGGTGCCGGACTGAGCTTGAATGCCTTAAACGTTCCATGACGAATGGCGGTCAGTCTCCGGGTTGACGGTTATGAAATCAAGGTTACAAATACTCGAAATGTTCCGATTTGTAAAATAAAATTTCCATACTGGCAATAAGGTGCAATTGCATGCCGATGGAAAAGTACAGTTTTGTTATCAATATTGAAGAGCGTAGAGTTTGATCACCAAACATGAGATTCTACACAGGATCAGGTTTAAAGCCGAATACAATTTGTGCTGCACGAAATGATAGGAGCAGTTCGATTAGAGCTGTCCACGAGAGGCTGTGATACGGTGAAGTTTATCAAATACAAAACAAATCTTTAGCTAGTTCACATTTCGTTTCCATACGTGCTAATGCGTATACGACGCTGAAGCCTGTGCACTCAGCCTCAGTCCGTTGTACTGCAGTGAAGTTCAAGTTTTCATTGGTATGCATACAATGAAATCAAATGTATGGCACCTCCATGTATGCCTATATACTTAGTGGGCTTAAATGAAGCTGTCGCTTTGCATATAAGTGACTTCGTTCAGTGACATTCCGAGAAAAGAATGTATCACACTCAACGGAGGTCCTTAGAGGAAAAAACTAATATTCGAGCAGGTCAAACCAAGCCAATGTACTGCGGAATTGATTAAATTAAAATTACTCGTTTCTGTTCTGTGAAGAACAGGCGTTTTAACCTTTTAACTGAATTATTGGGCTCTCCGGTTATCAGAGGCAGTCACCACTTGGGAGGTGTACGGACTCCGCACAGGATCCAATTGCCAGATTGAATCGTTTTTTATCTTTTATTTCCTCTATTAATGAAATAACAATGTACATCATTTTTCAGGACGGGGGCAGCGGCCAGCAAGGGGCTGCCAAGAGGGGAAGTTGACCGGCGGTGAGAGGACGTGAATCCGCAACGTTCACGTCCAAATGCCAGGACCTTATCCACTTGGCCACCGCCGGCCTCGAGGAGATGGTGGAAAGTAATTGTGAGAGAAAAATCACACCACACATTGAGGACAATGGTTAGGAGTTCTAATCGATGCCCTATTTATTTCATTCGTAATCTCTGAATCATATGGCTGATATACAAGTCAGTGAAATCGGATGCGCATTAAGTGTGCATTCTAAAGAACTATAAATTCGAAACGCAAACAGCATCCATAAAAACTTGCAAGAATGCAATCCGATTATAATGCGCAATCAGCCGATAACAAATAGTTTGATATGGTCGAAGGCAAGCAAAAAGACGCAAGACCGCAACAAGAGTGGGAAAGATAGTGATTTTTGTGCTTGGTGATACTGGAGAATTCAGGGATATTTGTTAGATTGTCGGTGGATAAACTTAAACGGTCAATCTGTATGCACACATATAGTATCTAGTCGCAACCAGTTGGATGTAAGTGCTGACAAAATACTGAATAAAACTGAAGTCTAATTTAGGTCCTACGGTAGTGAATATTCTTATTTCAAAACTGAATAACGAGTCGTTAACTGAACGCATCAAAAAAATGATTTTCTGCTCGCGGTATATCGAACGCATAGTATGTTGTGAATCCTGGTATCATTCTATGAGACTTCAACCAAACTCATGAAAACAAACTTTGCTGTCGATATGTAATCCTTTGAAGACCTGAAATTTTTAGGTGGTTTCTTATCACGTTGTCAAGATGGCTCATTTCACCGACTAGTCTATTACAAGAAAACATGAGAAGAGCAATAGATAAAGCGTCAAAGTTTATCCCGACAATTCGGAAAAGAAAACCCCACGCAGTAGGGGTGATATGAACTGTAGAAATAATTGAAGATGAACTGATAAGAATGAGACAAACATTTTTGCAGAACAGATGTCCTGAATGTCTTACCAAGAAAGTAGGAATTTAACAGAAATAAACCCAATCTTTAGAAAGTCAAAGAGACACCATGGAAGATATGTTTAGTGGAAGGAATCATGATAAAAAGAAATCATTATTTCGCCGCCAAAACACTTAGTTTAATGTACATCTCGACCAGTTCTGCTTTTGCTGACGAGAAACAATTAGCTCATGGGTTCAACCTATTGCTGTGTATATTAATTCAACTGCATCTGTGTAGCAAATTATCTGAACGCATCACCCAAAGTGGCTGACCAAAGGATCGATAAAGAACAGACAAGCGGCAATCCCCGTGGGTTTGATAGAAGCGGAGCATCTAATCAAACCAATTAAGGCTATTTGTCCCATCTACTTCGTTGAAGGATGACTAGCAAAGAATCGCGAATCGATCGCGACCCACCTGAGTAATCTCATTTTGTGAGCCCAGAAACAACACCTGAGTTCTCTCCCTCTATTCTGGCCATCGGTTCAAGAAATGTTACTTAAATAATAGCCCAGTGAAATATACACGATATCCATCAACACACGTCACCTATCATGACAATGAATATAAGTAATTCCAAATGATCTGTCCCTCCATCTCTCTGTCCCTCTTCCGACTTATCTGTTATGATCTTAAATCTATCCACATTAGAAGCACAATTTGACTTGTATTGGAGTCGTCATTGAGTCTACTTCCTCAATGTTGTTCACGTCAACCCAGGATTGCGTACTACTGTTTACTGTAGTTGTAATCGTCCACGATTTTAATGCATGGCACTGCACCTCATGTGGTTCACCTTCTTGCTGATTCATGTTTATTAGACAGACTGTGTTCTCTGGCCGGGATGTATAGTGCTTGGGCAGCAAGTTACTTCATAACTGGATGGTGTTCACTTACTGTCCATTTATGGGGACAGAAGACGAGCTACCAATTGCCTTAAGTAAGTCTATGATAGATAACCCTGGCCAACTTCATGTCTGAGGATTTTTCAAAACTAGCGTATTTAGAACCCTTGAGTATGCTGTGCATAGCGTTCAAGGTATTATTTGGGTTAGACATTTTGAAAATACCGTGGCAAAGTCGAATGCATTATCCACGACATTTTTGTACAACATTAACTCAGTGATAAAGGAGGCTAACGTTTTCACTAAGGATTACACGAAAATTCAAGCCAATTCAAAACCTAGTGGACCACTAATCTTCGTTCGATCCGCTTGACTGTAAATGTTCTCTAAAACAATATTTGCACGGATAAACACGGAACCAGTGCCTTACTTGATCCGCGGGGCATTCGTGATTTCCGGCTACCGAAGACCGTGCGTACTGACAACATTATACCATGGAATGGAACATTAATTGATTCCACGCAGATACCTTTCAACTGTGCATGCTAGTACTTGATGGAATGGTCATTTCTTCGACGCTTCCAGGCGTTCATTTCTCTCTCTGAAGAATGTCTTCAGTTCACTTGCATGCGAAATCATTCTGCGCTTCCCGCAATTCCTTCTTCAATCCATTCAGTGCATTATTCTTTCAACAATATCACGAAATAAGCGACCTGTTCTCTTTCCCATTAGTCCCACGCCTCCAGTTTGATATTTCTCCTATTTTATTCGACAGGCTCTAACCTTTTGGCTACTCCGTGCTTACTTCAATGATGAAAACAGTATGTCATAGCACAAAAACGACCTCCGTTGTGCTTTAAAACGGTGATCTATCGTTATTTCTTTTAACATTTTACATTGATAATTTGCCTCTCAGATAGCGCGTCTATTTTTTCAAGCATGCTGTATTGACTGGTTCTCAAGCCAGTTCCAAATGGAGTTCAACAGAAGTGATTTTTCTCATATAACCAAATATCCCAAAACAACGGGTCTTAGTCTTAAACCTTACAGACAAAAATCAGTGAACATGTTAGTAGGAGGAGATTGAAAGTTTTCATGAGATAATTCACCATGTGATATCATCACTGAACTCACCATAAAGAAACCATGGAATCATTCAACGTACAGCTGTAACATCCTTGTTAGGAATCATCAACCATGCATATATCCACCGCACCCGAACTGGGACGCGAACCCGGGACGAACGATTTTGAGTCGAAAGCCTTAGCCATTGCGCTACCGGGCAGGCTCTGAACGGTTTGTTTAACTTCACCACATGATGTTGTTGCATCTAACCTATTTCATGAAAATCAGCGTAGTTTTACTCTGAAGAATTCCTGACCTCCTTTGCACCATCCATGCAATATAAGCAAATCAATGGGCCAGGTCAGTCATGTGAAGTTCTTAGATCTTACTTGTGCGGATAATCCCCAGTGCTCTTTGCATACGGAAGATAACGGAAGCAAGTTGCGAAATTTCCGCTCATTAGTGAAGAAGACTGTCACGGTTCCTCTGACAAGTCGGTAAATACCGGTTTGTTCAACTAGGTCTACCCCGTATTCCCCTTATCACTCTTGGATGATCGTCCCGGATCCGCTGATGACTCACCTTAAGCTGCTGAGGTGCGATTTAAAAATTGTCCACCAAGTTTCTGGCATTCATTTTTTTGCAACGAAGATAGAGGTGCTTGTTTATTATTCACAAGCAATATTTTCTCCGTCAGCACCCAACCATTGCACACAGGGTTCCCTGCATCCCAATTATATTCTGTCATTCTGCAAAATATCGTGTCATCCCACTCGCAGTATCCGGAGACGGAAATTCGCTGATACGTTAGCTTCCGGGTTCTAAACATCCAAGTGGAGTTCCGAGTTCAGTCGGTTGTTTGTACGTGCATTCAGAGACGATGATAAAAGTGTTTAACGAAGTATTTTATTATTTTCTGGCTCTCTGATACCGCTGTTTTACACTCCTCGTCGGTCATTCACACGCCCACGTGATGTACTTGGGTATGAGTCTGAAATGAAGGTGTCCGCGTTTGATGAAACGACTCCCTGCAGCGTCGTTGTTCTGCTACACAATTCCTCAGGCTTAACAACTTGAGGTCATTCCTGGACATTTTTCGATAATGCTGTTGCATGCAATGTGTTAAAGCACAAATATGGTTACAAGTACAGGACATGAGTGCTAAGTTGCAGTCACATCCGTACAGGTTTAGCCAGTTGGGTTGATAGCCTCATAAACATCTAAATCCATAATCAAGCGTTGATTCTCCGTGAGTTGCATTTTTATAAAATCGGCCAACGAATCGGAGCAAACCAAAATTAGGCAACGCCTTCTGCTTCGACAAGCGAATACGTCTGTTATGCCAACAAGTATGTCAACCACTGCACATGTTTTGGTGTGATAAATATAGTAGAAATGCAGTTCGTCTTGCGTCATCATTTTAGTGAACTCTGGATGGTTTAGACAACCGTGAAATGGACGGACGTTTTTGAGAGATCATGTAAAGATTTGGGTTGTCGGTAAATCTGCACGGTGGCGTGTTCTTCGATGATTCAACAGCGACAGGCGCGGTTGATGCTGGAAAGTAGTGTTACTGTGTGCTTGTTGTGAATTGGTAGTCATCAACAAGCACATAGTTGTTCTCTGCAAATTGTCTTCTCGGTTAAACCACGTCACGAATAAACCTGTAATGATAAAGAAACCCCCCGTTTCTTACGAAACACAGGTAAGAAATCTTATAAATGATTCCCGCAGAAGGCAAAATTGAATTATGGGAGAGTGTTAACATTGCACTGCCAGACTGAAAATGTGCTGTAAGGCCTAGCACGAGTCTCTGCTAGGAAAACAGGTAAAAGGGAAATCAGTATTAGTACCGCGACAAACCACTGATTGAAGTTGGCGCAGCAAATAATGAATAACGAAAAACAGTTTTTCGTAGTGAATTGGGTGATGTTCCCTAACAATTTTTGCGCTGGTGATTTAATAATTCCCTTGTCAAACCCGCTGTCAGTGTTCACGCAAAAAAATTATTATGATTTGAAAATATGTGGTAGATAGCCTTCAGTTGACTGTCTCTTGTTTCGGGAAAGCATGACTTCATGTTGGTATAGACTAAGCGAGACATTGGTGAACTATCCGTCCTCATATCAAATGTTCTGAATGAAAAATACCAGGGCAAAGTAGTTTATGGGCGACCAGTGAACCACCCAATCAATATTACATAGTCTCATCTCTCATGTAGGCTGTTAAGATCATGGAGGAATCCATGAACCAGATGAAAACCGACCAATCCAAAGCACCAGTTAAGTCAACGAAAGTGTCTCGTACTCATACTTGAACTTGCTCGTACCATGGTACCGAGATCAGCTGATTATGACACGATATCCGTCACGTGACTGATCCCGGAGTTCTTATCTGAGTTAATGGGAAAAAAATATCCACTGGAATCGTGGGAAAACGACTCTTGAATATGCGAATTTGATGTACGTTTCATTCGATTTCAGACTAAGTTGTTAAGAATGTACATTGTCCTGCAAGTCCCGAAATAAAGTTACAATAAATAACTAATGTATTGTAAATCATTAAATCACCGATACCAACTTCATTTATTTTGGTTGTTCATTTCGAAATAATAGTGCTTTTGTAAAGGTGAAACTGAATTACATGTATACCCCTTTAGGTAGGACCAAACTAATGTGGAAATTAATATGGGACCATACATTTTAGATCACATTCTGTATTCGCGAATTATTGCTTTTTCATCCTTTCCAGATTGTTTTATTCATTATAAATTATACTAGAGGTGGTGATTCGCTAACAATGGCAGTCACCTATTTTAATGACCTCCAAAATCAAGAAAAACTTTGGATGAAACCAAAATTTTGCATGAAATAATGCAAAAACAGTCAGGCGTTTCAAGTCATCATTAATGCATATTACCTACTCGGACCTTTTGATGAGTGTTATGATGAACGGAAGACTTTTGGACGATTTGAAGGCTATTTTTATGAGGCCTCCCAGATGTCCGGAGCCACGAGCTCGAAGTACTCACAATAAACACCACTAATGTTTTGCAAAATAGTAAAAGCCAACTAGTACAATGCACTTGAAACTGGCTACAATATGCCAGCACTGTGTAGTATTTGGACTTGTAAAGAGTATACTTAATTCCGTCGGTCACAGTAACGAGCGAATACTGGTTACCATAAATGCTGAATTGACTTGCAAGTAAATTCATCACACTCCTCTCTTGAGGATTCGCCATCAACCTGGTATGCTTGTCCAATTTACGTTTGAACAAGTGCTTGATTAGAACATGATTTGAGCGGTATTTCTGCATTATGGATTTGGATCTTTTTGTTCGAATTGCCCCATTGGTCATTACTTGAAATAAGGCGTATTCGATCAACAATTCCTCTATTCACTGTTCTGACTAGCATGTTGTTTCCTATTCGCACTCCTCGAAGCAATCCGTTCTGCAAGTCTACAATCCACCTTGGGACATTCAGTCAGGCATAGCCCAAAACAAAAGGCAGACAATTCGATAACCTGTGTGGTGCCTTGAATTATTCCCGTTAGAAACGTTGATACAAATACCGAAGGCCTTCAGAATGATGGTGCAGTGACACGACAACAGAAAAACAATCAGCAAACTTCTTGTCAGTTAAGTTGCATGACTAACTTTGTCATACCTTTTGAATGTGTCCGACCTTCCCGCCTGAATGACATACAACATTACAAAATCGGTATAAGGAACGTAAATGAAATTCACCACACAAGAATCAGCGATTCACCGGCGTGGTCTATTGCTATGGTATTACATTAGGAGGTGACTTCTCAGTCAGCGTCTTTGGATTATTAGACGGACGGGACTAGGTTCTTGAAAATACGCAACGGAATGTGCGGATGTGGTGTCCGGAAACATCGTCCGATTGTTCGCAAATCACCCGAGCTTGGACAAATGTTAGATCTTGCTTGAGCAGTAATTTCTTTCAATCGTCGGGATGGTTCACACTGGAAATCATTCTTTAGCGTAACTGAATCTCCAGTTGATCTGCTAAGTTACATCTGGACGTCTGTTACTGAATAAATTCGTGAAATCTCATGTTGGGGCCGCTGTTCAAGCAGTGGAACGTCGCACGCTAGGTAGCTTGAGAATTCACTGGTACCAGGTGACCGAGAACTAAGGCCTTCAGTTCACCAAATGGTTTTGATGCCGGAAATCTTGGGAATGCCAAAGTCTTCAACAGAGACTATAAAGAACGGTCACCAGCGTTAAGGAAAAACGCCGTTTGATTCTCCTTTTTCACATCTCTCCGGATATCACACCATAATTTGAACCGTTCAGTTCACTCTTCTATCTCAGTGACACCAGCATGCAGGTTCAACTACTTTATAGTACTAATTGTGGGATTTAAACTTTCAACTGGTACACGTAATTAGGTTGGCCTTGGTAGTGAGCAGATACGGTACGGACTAGGTTCCTACCCGAGCTACGTGAATGAAGTCAACAGAAAGACCAAGGCAGAATAGAAACTAGTTATATTTACAGACCATGGACATGTATACAAGGTTGAAAATATTTCGATTGATGCAATCCACTTCGTCCAAATGTCTTTGTGAAACATTTGGATTTCACGATCGCTTGTCGTTACTGTTCTCATTGGATGCCTGTGTACGAGGGCACCATGAAGTTCTGTCAGGATGCATCACATGGCTTGCATGTGAATTTACCACACAGGTACCTGCTGTATTGCTACGAAAATGTGATTAAATGTAACCTATACTCATGGCAAAATCGTTGATTACTTCAGCAGATCCAATCTCAAAAGAAACAAGTTTGTCTAATATTTTGGTTTGATTATAGCTATTTTTCTAACTTGGAAAATGCTTTCTACCTAGACAATAATTTTTCGGGAACACTTCTCCAAAAGCTGTTGCCCTGTTTACAGGTACCTTGTACTTCCATATGAAACATAATCTAGAACCATATTTCGGTGAGAGCGTGGCAATACCCACCGACATTATTTTCGCTCTTCTCTACGGACTAATTGAGTGCTCGACCAAACGACTGACTGACTGTTTCTCTGACCCTATCGGTATATCGGATAAACATGATGATTCATGGGAAGCATACGCTCTCCTGCACCATCTTCCTTGATCGGAATCGTATTCTTTATTTTTCATCAATGTTACAAGCGGTAGTGCTCCACGTTCTTCTATTGTTCTGTACTTCAATTTTGCTGAACTCTTATCTTATTTTCCTCGTTGGCATGAACGTTTTGACACTTTGACAAAGTAAGCCGTATGAGAACAAACCAATATCCCTGACTATAACCGGACCTGCTGAAATCTTACCCATCACCATCACTCTAAAAGATGGCTCTCACCTCGCAAGTTTCACTTGTAATACTTGGACATACTAAGGCTATCCGGTAGATTTTTGAACTGGTGTAGCCCAGAAATGTAAAATAGTATAATGTCCGAGATTGAAAGCTGTTGTTTAGAGATGGGATCACAGTGCCAAAACTGGTGATAGTTTAAGGACAAGACATAAATCGGACGGCATGGATATTTTTGAGTAGACCCTCTTCAAGTGGTTTGAATACTTCGTATCTTTCGATTTCCCAAAGAATTATATTTTTAAAATAAATAAAATTTAGCTTGGCCTACCATATGCAGACATGAGTTCCTCAATTTGTTATTCATTTCAAGGAGCATATTCATATGCGCTGCTATCCTAGGGACGTACTTAGCAGCAAAGTCGACAACAACCTTTGACCACAGTACACTTCCAATTGCCAGTCACGAGAAATTTCAAAACTCACTCGAGTATGTTCGGCGTTATCTAGGGCAAGCCACTGTAAGTGATGCCCAACACGTCCCTGACTGTTTTGTTTAATTATCTAACAGTGTGCATCCAAATAGTTGGATGCTACGGCGTCTCTTTGACACGGAACTAAGAAGCAAATTGTACTGGTGAGAACTGAGTAATTGAAACAGATTCCGACCTGAATATAGATCGTAAGTATGTACTGATAATTACGTAGTTGCATATATATACATTTCGCAATCAGATCTAAACATAATCGCCTGAATACAGTCGACCTGGAGGCAGTGGCTGGATGTTATCATCATCACGTATTTGTGAGAGTGGTTGACAAATGACCGACAGTGATCGCACAACCGGCAGGTGAATTCACCTCAAGCACCCTCCATCTAGGTGTATTCATACATTCGGCCCCTAAGGTGAACCTATTTCTAAACCAAAACTAGATTCACCAAGACGCGTTGTACAACCGGTGCGGCAATTTATGTACAACTTGAAGTTTTGAAACCAATCTGGCCATAGCCTACATTTGTATTCTTTGTATTTTACCCTTTGAATTGGATCCGATTACGGTGGAGGCAGGGGATGATTTCATGGTTCAGATCACGCATCCAAGTCATTGACTGCCGAACACTGTGACAAGACAATTCACGTAACATTGAAATCTACAGCGTTCATTTAACATGGTGTGCCTTTGTTCATAGATACGTGTGTCCCATTTCTGTACTGACAGACTAATTAGCCTCCGTGTCGTTTGATCACACATGACGCGGTGCTTTCTAATGCGACAAGGTAAAATAACTTAATTTGGTTTTGGAAAGTTGAAACCAAGCTGTACCTGAATGTCCTCACAGATGAAGCAGTTTATCAACAAATGAATCAAAGAATATGTATTTAGATTCCTCGTCAGGAATATCATAGACCAGGAAATTCGATCCTTTGGGCAACAAGCGTTACATTATTTCAAGTGGTAATTGTTCGATCTAATGCCATAACTAATCGATTATGGTCTTAAATATTTCCTCAATTTATGTCTCAGGACAATATTACTTGGTTTTCCCATTATATTATCAATTTTAGTAATAACCAACAATACACACGGTCGTTTACGTTTTTACGTTTACCCGCTCACCTGAATGACAAACGCTAGCCCAGTATCCTCACCAAAATTGACAAACAGAACCGTAACATTGATTGCGTGCATATTTCCCTAGTCTTCTTGGGTTTAATTTTTGATCGGGACACAAATTCTCTACTTAACTAGCACTATTCAGATCTAGTTTTTCGTCCTAAGGATTTACTCTTCGTTAATATGAGGATGTTGTCTAGCTTTGACCGCCGGATTTTGTCACGCTTGGAATATTAAACAATGGCTTTCCCAGCATGAATTACTAATAATTTTACTGAATCTCAAACTGCCTTCTTTTATTTATCATCTCTGTTTCGTTTACTTGTCAGCCAAAATTGACCGCTTGTTCATCTGTGGTCTACTGTCTTTTTAATTTTGAGAGCCTCTTTCTGGCATATCCCAAAAGCTGTGTCCAAATTAAAGAAATTGATCGTCTCCTGTCGGGTTCGGGTGGTCGATTGACATGACACTTCAGTTCCTAGTCTCAAAGCCAAATGTTTTGTTTTGGGAAACAACCTGTGTAAACACCAACTTCCCCCGCCCCCTATAAGTAACCCCAGTTAAGCTGACGATGGTTTTCATACCCTAAACGTTCATCCCACTCCTGTCTTATTCTCGTTGGAGACGTTTACATTTACTACCCACCTGGATCGTCTAATCACGGTTTCATTTTCTTTACCATCGGCTACACTTGTCCGGATTTTATGCACACCTACCTACATCAATTTTGATGATACATTTCAACCAACGGGAGTGGATTCCACTATTTCCTGCCTTTTTATCTTTAAATATATTGTTACATTTCTCCGGTCCTTACCCTCCGCGTTATTGACATTCTATTATTAAAGCATTAGGTGGTTTGATCACGGATGTCATCTTGCTGTGCGTCTCAAACACTCGGCTGATGCATTTCGGTCAACTTTGCCGCCTTCCATCGAGTTGCACAAACCAGGAACAAAAGCCCCTTAACCAAGCAAGCAGTTAAAAATCATCGTCTTATGCAAAGCAAAAATATTGCACTCATCGTCTAATGATAGCCATTTTGTTTCTTTCACACGAGCTCAACGATAATTTGCCGATCCAATTTTCTTCTCATCTTTCGTTGGTGATCTGTACGTGAAACGCAGCAAAAAGTATGTTACTTTATCTCACGGATAACCTGGGCATTCTAATTTAGTACCAAACTCTTCACGGTCCTTTCGTTTGTTTACCCTCCAAATTTGCATAGTATGGCTGGCGGTGACCAAACGGATAAGGTCGTGACGTTCGGACGTGAAGGTCACGGGTTTGAATCCGCTAGCCGCCGGTCAACTTCCCAACTTGACAGCTCTCTGCTGGCCGCGGCTCCCTTCCTGAAAATTGATGTACATTGTTGTTTCATTAATAAAGGAAGTAAAAGATAGAAATAATGGAAAAGAAGATCCGGCCAGTGTAGCTGCCTCTGGACACCTTCGAACACACTTCCTTGCGGTGTATTCACCTTGGGGGCATTTAAGAAGAATCGTTTCCACATAAACTGCTTCGTTTCCGATTATTGAACCTGTTATAGGTGAGCCACATTTCTATTACCAAATGTGGTAATCCTTTCGAGCTGGGGTTACAAATGCGGGTTACCACGTGTCATTCCACTAGTAATCTGACTCTAGTTTCATGCGTCACACTCGATACCTAAAAGAAACATACTTGATCCCTTTTGATATCTCTAAATTCTTCGACTGAATATATGGCACAAAGGTATTCAAGCCAACATGCTCACAACTGGTTTCCGTCAGTCTATGATTTAACAGAGTTCAAGTTTCTGCGGTAAGAAAACACTTTACATCAAGGATGACAGGATTTTGGCTTTGTCATTTCTATGGAATCTGGCATTTCAAGTCCATTCCCTTCCCTTGTTTATTGTTCGTTACGAAATCCATTCATTCCTTTATTACCATGCTCCAAGCTAAGCCAACGCAAATATGACTGTAGAACAGTAAGTGTATCATTAGATTCCATACGTGAACATAGATTCTCCTAAAACACCCGGAATCATGTTACATTTACTGCTACTGAACCTCTCTTCATTCGAAGACTTTCAAGCATCATTCATTTTCACCGCATTTATCTTTCATTCAAGAAAACTGTCTTCACACAGACCCTGCGCGTTTTCTCCGTCTTTCCATCACGCTGTTCCCAGATAACGTATCATACTGAGCTCAAGGATGCTTTCTATTCATTGAGGATCTTCTGCTGTAAAATGTTCAAATACTGCCGGCATATAAGCAGTGCAGTCACGCTTGAGATGAGGCTCTGCCTTCTCCTGTTTTGACTGCTGATCGGTTTCAATGAAAGATTATCATGTTAACTGACGATCCTTCCTTCTATTCCAATCTACAATCGCAAGTCCGTCGTCGGATGAGTGCATCATCGTTCCCTTTTCTACCGTTACCATTTTGGTCTTTTTTCTTCAAAATTTTCATCGATTACATCACCGCCATTTTGTGGTCTCGCGCGAATTTCCACTCAAAATATGAGAAAGATGCAAGGCACTGCCTAAAATGTACTTGGTAGTTTAGGGATTGTATCTTACTTATTATGCTTCATGCTTTCACTAGCCGCTTCAACTCATCCCATATTTCACCTCGAAATTCACTGTAAATGACATTTTATGCAATGACATTAGGGTTATAAGAACGAACTCTAAGTGGCAATATTTGGTTACGTTTGCAATGCGTTCAACAACATTTCTGACTGGTAAATATACGGAAAACGGGGTAACATGCGAAATAGCACTAACATATTTGAAGGTCCCATTTTGAGATAATTCTACCAGATAAGATAGTCATACCACAACAGCACTTTTGTGGATTATCCTAGATGCATATCTGACTAAAACGTGCAAACTAATCTGACGCATCCCAACAAAATGTGCTTGATTGATTTAACAGCGGTAACCTTAGCAACGTTCATCTTCGAGAACGGTGGAAATTTTCCGCCGAATTGCTAAGATCCATCAAGTGAAGCATGTAGTATGGGTATGTGTCAACGCTTTAGTTTATCGCAATATTGATTGTATAGTACTGAATGTTTGCGTGGACAATTCGATTTGCAGAGCCATGTCCGCGAAAACTTCCAAACTAGAGCATCTGTCAGATGAGGTGGACGTCATCAGTTCATTTTCGATAAACAACTTTGAATTTAAATGGGTAATGCAAACGTGATATTTTCATTCTGCTCCTCGCTTCACGTAGAAATGAAATGTCTTTTATGAGCCAATGCAGAAGGAAATACCCCGTGCAATAACCTGCACAAACGGACGATTGGGTCCAACCTGAACAGAAGCCTCACCATCGCAATGATGCCCAAAGACAATGATGGAAGTCGATGTTTACAGGTCACACAACTCATCGTCCTTGAAGGTCTAGTTGCCCACTCGGGACGAAGAAGAGTAGAGCTGAAACATTCAATGCATGATGTCGTCAACATTGGAAGGCCGAGTTCATGCCATGCATAATCCACAATGGTCAAATAAAATGTAATCCCGTAAGCATTCATTATTGTGACCAGATTATTCTACTGCTAATTACTGGGTAGTTTACTCTTCTCAAGGTTTTCACGCAAAATTCAAAGGCAGAGACAAATCCTTGTGTAATCTGCTCACGTGGATCTGAATAATGCTTACTAATTTGGGTAGATGTCAAATCAAGAATATCTTGGACGATGATGGTTGGTTTATAAAATCACTGTCGCTGAGCGGTTTGGCAGTAGCCTAAAGTGAATTCCATTTTCAAGCGGCTTCGAGCCGTACTGCATAATTTCCATGAAAAATAACAGTTGAGGCTCGATTGTCAATACAACACAATCTCCTGTAATAGCAGAAAATAAACTCTTCTAGCAGGAACACTCAGTATTGATAGACCTAATTGTTAGACTTGGCAATTGTTTTGACAATTCTGTCTCCGTCAATTGATGCTGCGTACGAAAAATTTAAGGCAAAGCAATAAACTGCACAAGTGACGTAAGAACCTTGATCTATGAACAGGGCATTGTGGCTCGGTGAAGTGTATCATGGTTTGACAAAATTAATCCAGTTAGACCGGAAGTCCACTGTCCTTTTTGGGTGATTCATTCACGAGCGTATCGAACTTTTGCGAAACCACCAGAGACGAATCGATTGAAGCCGAGTTGTGACAAACCACAAAGGGTAAATGAAGCGGCAAAGCTCACAGACAATGCCTAACTTCGGATTAAATGCAAAAAGCAAATAGCCAAACCGTTTGGTTCTCCAAAAGGGACCAGATTGTGAAATTCGTAAAGGAGTGTGGAATAGAAGTTTGGTATATATAAAAGTCTCTCCGGATCGCAGTCGTCCACTGATTCTTGTTTGCTGGCTAAAAGGTGTGCAGCAATTGACTCGCTCATTTAATGTTACACCACTTATTTCTGACCCGAACTAAGAAGGATCATAATCCGGTATAGTTAACCGTACCAACGTCAACAAACTGGAAACTATCGAGTTAACAGAATGTGCAAGTCAACGTAAGACTGAAAGCAGAGCAGCACAGTCAAATACACCAATTTCATGTGTTGCTCATTACGAACAAAGAAAACAAGCGTCAAGCAAGTTCCAAAACGATTTATTCTAAGGAGTGACAAATTTCACATATTCAACACGTAGTAAACCCGTTGCTTCCTGTGAAATAAACGCGCAAACAAAAAGAAATATCGTGGTATTTCCGCGGTTGACAAACGAAGAAGTTGCCACCAAGTTTAAGTTAAAAGTTGATGACTGGAATGCGATCAGCAATGCCTATC
>LUCM01005491.1:0-20036 GCA_008360955.1 Fasciolopsis buskii
ACAATGTGATGGTGTCAAAAATTGCGGGAGCTTAAGTGTGAGAATTGTAATAGACAGGCCAATTACCAAAATTGCTCTTATAAGTAGATCGATAGACGAGTAGAATATGTGGTTAGCAGCATGAAGACCTTTAATATAGGTCCAGGCGGGAGTTGAATATGTGACGGTCCAGTCCTGAGGCAAATATTGACAAAAAGTTCAGCGTGTGATGAGGTTACAGGTTAATGGTCAAACAAAATTAGGGAATATTTTCAACTAGAAAAACGGTTCTAATTATGCTAAAAACACTACAATAACACTCTAATAACACTCTAAATTGCAGAAGAAAACAGCAAGAACAACACACAGCGAGGAACGGTGTACCGCAGTCGACTGTACGAAGCGGACATGGGGACCACTAGCGTCCTGTGAGAATTTTGCAGTAAAATTGCCGTTACTATGGAAAAGAATCAAAAGAGATGGAAGGTTTGATCTGACTCGACGAGGCCATTAATTTTCAAGATCAAGGAGCTCGCAGCTGGCCCTTTAGCTTAGGCTAGATGAAGTGCGTTGGCTCACACTCAAACTGTGCCGTCCGAAGATTACTCCGAAATGCATTAATAAAGCCATACACCACGACGAAGTTCGTTAGTGAGATGTCTTCTGTTATGAAATGCCGAAAACGGGAGAAACGGCAGGAAAAGTGCAAAAGCACGGTTACAAAACAAATTGTTGGAAGGCAGAAAGAAGGATAACGGAAACAAACAAAATAGGGGAGGAACAGCGGAAGGCCAGTGAGGCAAGGAGAAATGGAAGTAAAAGAAATAAAAACGCCAATCACAGAAAACCGATGCCTCTTGGTCGATGCCAGGTTTCTCTTAGACCAACCGTCACCAAACTGGGAAGCAGTCCGGGCCATAAGTGCCGTACTGCAGCCTGGATCGAACCACCTGCTATTCGGGCAGCATCACACCCGGGGTCCATACTTGGTTTGACCCTTGCAGCTGCGTTGCAACAAGTGGCTCCCGTTTTGTCGCAACTGATATTTTCTATCTTGTTATCTGTCCAAAAATTTGTCGGTGCATTGCAAACATCCGCGGTAGCACTTAGGAAATCTGACTCTACCAGTAGCGTTTTTGAGAGTGCTTTTTCTCCTTTACTCTTCGGAGATTTTCGCTTGGACGTTTTACCCTTTCATTATCATCGGGTGTTTTCGATGTTCACACCAACAGTACCTTATTGCTGTTCCCAAACACTGGCTTTGCAATGATGTTCAATTATAGAAAGCGGCTCTTATGAACGTGGGCCCGTGCAAAGTGCACAGGGCTGAAAAAGAACCGTTATACACTGCAGCCTAAATTGAGCAGCAGGAACGGCTGTGTCCAGAATGCAACAAACCCACAAAGAAAGTCAATGACAAATGCAAAATCCGGTTCAAAAGCCTGGCAGCAGCCCGGGAAAGTGCAGTGGCTTCGAGAGGAGAGGCGCAATTCACCAAGTCCTGTGCCGAAGTCACGAGGGCACCAAGGGCCAAGATGGAAACAAGGGCGACAGAAGCACCAAAGTGGGAAAATCGCGGGGGATCGCTGCATCCATACCCATGGACTTGGAGCAATCCGAGAAGAAAATTATTTAGGATAAAACGAAGGAAGTAAATTAACCGCAAGGGAATGCGGACAACCGGGCGCATTCGGAAACATAAAAAGTTTTGGAAAATATGTCTCAGGTTGGGTGGTCCGCCCAGATGACATAGAAATGAAGAAAGTTCCAATGTCGTTCATCGCCAGGAAACTCAGCTTGCTTCTTCTCAGCGGCGAGGAGCAGTTTATCAAAAAACAAGATTGGGATGGAATTTGATGACATGATATTGAGGCATGTCCTATGGTTTGCAGGTCTTAATCTCAGTGGCGCCCTAGCAAGGGTTGACAAACTTGTGATCTGAAATTACCCCAAGCAAGGCTTTAGACTCACCATATCAAGGCCATTACGGTAGATTTCCGGGATGCCACTGCTAAAGACCAGCAAATGGCCAAGAATGTGTCCATTTGCTGTAGCACACAGGCCTCTCAGGGAACAAATCAAACAGGTGGAATCCCTTCAACCACAAAGTAGGTTTCCATCCTGCGCACACATTAATGGCATTTTCGGAATCTCGGACACGCAGGTGGAAGATGAGGGTTCAGAGATGTCACAAGCTCACCGTTAGTTGGTGAACAAGGCGCAGATGTCATCGACCATGTGATAAAAAATGTCTAAGTTAGCAGGCGACAGGGGAGGCGTGGTAATCCGTAAGTGACGTGCTGAATCATAGCAACGTCAAGGAGGTTTCGAAACAGTGAGATCGAGAGTGAAGCCACATAGAGGGTTCTGAGTCGTATCACGGTAGGTGAAAAGTCAACCATAAAAACGTAATCTCTTCCCGGGTACACCATCCCGAAGCAAAATTCAGCGTCAGCAATCACCTGAGATACACAGGGGTTCGGGACTCACCGGGGCTGCAGATAGCCGCCCGCATCTTCGATTCAATGTGTTACTGTGCGGCTGGGATCCCGCAGGTTCTTAATCTACGCAAACTCATGCAGTTTACGCAAAAACGCGCAGAGCTAGCTGTGCTCGCAGATTACTTCCAAGCGTCGCTCACAGAAGCGGTGTAAACTTGGGTATCCAACGATGGCCGCTCATCCCGAATAGCGTCAGGGAAATTTGCGGTAGGCAGGCAGAACAAAAAGAAAATTCCAGGGGAAGAACTAACGCCCTTATTTGCAAGCAAATTAACCACCTGGAATTTGGAGTTAGACTGAGAACTAGGAGTGTGGAAATATGCACCTTTGCGCAAAAAGGGATAACGAAAAAGGTCCACTTTCTCCGCGTATGTCGCTCCCCAAGTTCGAGCAATGAGGAAAACAGATAACTCTTTGAAGCCATGATGGACGCGGTAAATGTGGCCGCCAAAATACTGATTGCGGACTGGTTCAACATAGACTGGAACGTTGAGGTATGCGTACCTAGAGCTCGGGCGCTAAAATTTATAAGATCGTTGCATGAATATGTCATGCGCCGATATGTAAAGGAGAGTGACGGGTTTAGGGCTAGGAGTATACCATCCCTGGTGGATCCGGTGATTATAAATCTAGAGAGGGGTTTAAAGCAGGCGAAGCTCTATCTTCCCTTAGAAACGGGGGATCATGTGATTGTTAAGTGGAATCTCCGTGTGGTGCTTCTAAAACTTTAAGGAAGTGGACATAAGACAGCCTCGTGACAGGGTATTAAACTTGCCACGGGAAACTAGCAAAATTAGTGATTAAAGCCCGTGTCGAGTACTGAGGGAAGCTTTGACCCTCTCCAGCGGAAATTTTGCACTGCTGAACGGACGACGAGAAGAAAGTGGTACAGGATATTTGACAACTGAAATACGTTGTGATATGGAACGTCGGGACCACAAACAGTTTCTTTCTAAGGCTCACGAGAGCAGTCGGGGGCGGGCGAAGTTTACTGAGCATTGAACTGAATTTAAAATTTTAATGCAAAACGCCGAGTTCAGTTATGGGGCAAAATTAGCCAGATGAGCTGTTGAATACGCTTGCGTTCAATCGAAGGATCCCTTAAGGGGGATTCCCCCCCGAACAACGGAAGAAAATTCCGCCGAGGTGGACGGCGTCAGCAAGGCAAAAACACTGTGACCGCTTCAGCAGTTTGCGCAGGAGGATGCAGACCCGCATGTAGAGTTAGATATCCCATTCCCGCCATCAGGCATAGAAGACTTACAGATAACAGAAGATGCGGTTAATGCAAAAACTATGGACTGTGAACGTCAGCAAATCGGCCGGCCCAGGTAGGATCTAACCAGCTGTTAGAAAGCCTATTGCTGACTTCATGGCGGGCTTGATTCACAGTTTGTACAAGACATCTCCACAGCAGGGGCATATGCCGAAGGATTGGAAAACGGCAGCGGTAGTGGCTATCCGCAAGGATGCGCCGCCGTCGGAAGTAGGAAATTATAGATCGGGGAGCTTAGATATGTGCGTCTATACTTGAAGCCGCACTCCATGCCGTAGCCCGCTCAACACGGAAAAGTGATGGTATCTTGCAAATCTTTTGTTTCTTAGATAAAATAACTCAAAGACTAGAGGAAGGCATGTCGTTCGGAGCATGAATTCATTTGACTTGGTAAATCTCTGCCTCCTACTGCTGAAGTTGAGAGCTTCTAGAGTGAGTGGCTGAGCAAAAACGTGAGCAGATGAATTTTAAAAGGCAAGGCTTCCTACATCCTGGTCAAAGAGGCAAGTTAAGACACAAGGCTGATCACCAGTGGAGTACCCCAGAGCCCAACACAAAAGCCATTTTTATTTTCACTTTCTGTAAATAATTTGACTGCGACAGTGCAGTGTCCAATGTTTTTCTTTCGGGGTGGCGCAAAAGTTGCCCGTTTTTTTTGAACATGATGTAAAACATTGTCTTAGCACGGCTATAGTATTACGTTTACTTTCCTTTGACCAGTCCGACCACTTGTGCGTCAATATTACTCGGCTCTATGCGACTACAACGTCGACAATCCAGACGCTCTAATGTTACAAAAAAAAGGCAGTGGCAGGAGGTTGTGTATTTCTGATACGAGCATGCAAGCGGGCAAACGGGAATAAGCCGCAAGATGTAACCGCGAAGAGATGTCAACGTTCGGTTAGACAACTGATCCGGAGGGACAAACGCAAACCCCACTGCAAAGATGTTCTGCGCAGGGATAATCTCTCAGCAATAAACTGGGCAAAATAGTGGGATCCTTGCCTAATGCAGAACAAAACGATTCGCTTTCAAGGAACGCAGAAAACAGTAGCATTACGCACGGGGATGGCCTTTTCACGATGCAGTAAGCAAAGTAACGGACCATGGGATCCAGGTTACATCAGATTTTTATTGGGATGACCAGTGCACCACGGCGGACTAGGAAGCCAAGGAATACTTTTTACGCTGAGGTCAGCACCGTCGCGCCGGTGTGCCGAGACTTTTGTCTTTTTGTGTATGCATTTCTCTGGCCCTTACTCGTAACGACGCGCTTGGGTGTTGTCCACACAATTCTAAAATGATAAGCACGGTTTAGGGAATGTACAACAACTAGCCCCAAGCGTGAATGCAGGTTAAAGACGGAGAGCCCACGAACAGTTATTGAGTTAGTTGGGCTGGTTCTCATTTTTGCACCAAAAACCTCTCGGGGATCTGAATGAGGCGTTCAAGATGTAGGTCCAACTGTAATTGGTTTTGCGAATCTTTGCACGAATACACCGACTCTCGATCCAGGGGAAATGGAAAAAAATGATGAATCGTCGCTCTCGGCTGATAGATAAAACGCGTTTTTTCTGAATGGCGTGGTAAATAGATGGAATATGATATCTGGATGTATCTTTGAGACATACTCAGTGGAGGTGTTTACGGTTGAATAAGATCATGTTGCGATGACGTGGGTGGGTATATCTGCATTCAGTAAATGCGTGTGCGGTTTTTGAGATTGCAAACTCTTTTTGGAACCCTCGCGAATTAATCATTTTTATACCATTCCTTTGCAGCGGAACTATGGTCACTGAAGCGCAAGGAATAACTCGAAATGGATAATATCGGCTCAGGTAGACACTAATTTCTGTGCACACCATCAGAATGGCTCTCGACGCTCGTTTGACAGCTTGCATCACTTGTTTTCTGTGCCACATGGACTGAACTGCTTTCCCCGCTGACAACAGCGTTATCTGTAAGGGGTACTTCGAGGTCATAAGCAGTGCTAGTTGTGTCCAATAAGAGGCCTGTCACGCAGCTTGGGTCGGATATAAATCAGTACAAAACGGATGACTTGATGACGGATTATCTGGTACGAGCCCATGTATCACTTGGAAGGCACTTTCACGTTTCCTTGTTGCAACACCCGAAGTTCTGTAGAATCCCACGGGCAAGAAGATGGACAGCGCATCTATCTAAAACCCAAAGCTATGGTTGTTGGTTAGCTGCCCTGATCTAAGCGTTCCGTGCTCCGGAAACTGGTGCCTGAAGACAAGGAACCTCAAATCTCGTTGATTTCGAAGCCAAAAAAGGCAAGGACAACACACCGTTTCAGATGCTCGTTTGTCTGTTGCGGTCACTTTTGTTTTGTTCGAACTGAAGTGAACCGATCTGCAACTATGTTTACGCCGGCTGCGCTCTGGCGTGTTGCAACCGTTCGGTTCAGTTTAGTTCCGCGTGCGCAGTGGAAAATTTGGCAACCGTCTACTAGAGTGTCCATACTGGTGGGCTATCGGGCGGTATACGTATCTTCTAACACTGCGTATGCCCTTTTGCTCCTGAATGGCAAAGTATCGGATTCAAAAGATTTTGGAACTCACCGCGCCAGCTCTGGGTTTGCCGCTGCCCAATAGGCGCACTTAGCTTCTCTGAATCTAGCAGCATTGGCTATACCAACCTCATGTTCTGGCAGTCGGTTCCGTAGTGCAATCTTTCTGTTAACATGTTAAAGACTCTAGTTTCAAACCTAGGCACTGTGTGGTTGCACTGTCTTCTTAATATGTGCCCTCTTGTGCCAATTTCTAGCAAAATATCAAACAATTCCTTGCGCTTTATGCCTAAAGGACCTTTTACTATTTTGGAACGCCTCAATTAGATCACTGCGTGTGCGTCGGCGTCTGTGAAAGTGCCAAGGTCTTGGAGTCTTTCAGTATTACGTTTGTGCATTTGGCCAGCCATCATCGTGCTGGCCAACTCCTGTAACCTTTCTAAACAATTTAACTTCTTTTGGTGGGACGATCAATCTAGAACACTACGCCAGATGCGGTCTTACGATAGTAGCGCACAATGCCCCGAACACTTCGGTTTCCCCGCACATTACTGTTGACCGGAACCAAAAAGCTCCCCTCTGGCCCTATTTGCCGTGGCCGCCCACTGCTTGGAGGGTTTGAAATTGATCGGTCGTCGGGTTGCGGTTTGTGGATGTGGAATCCGGCAAGGTGGAAGGTTTAAGGAAACAGATTGAGGTTCCGGCAACCCATCTGTGACGTTTTTCTCACATCACAGCAAATTCAGATCCAGAAATTCCATTTCTCAGTCCTCACGAAGGGCCACCAAATCACCCCGAAGCGACCCCTAGCAAAGACCTATCCGGATTTATTTTTAACAGTTGGTTAGTTAAAAGGCGATGGAATTTTATCGATTTTGGAAAAAAGCAAAATTTGGTTGGCAATGAAAAGAAAGCGTCGGTTGCATTATTTTGATTTAACTGTCCCACCACAGATAGTATATATATTATTTTTTCAACTATTTTTATGACAGAATGCAATGAAATCTTATGTCAAGAGATTTTGCAGTGTCCTCGGACGAGAAGGTCATCCATATTCGGGAACCACCATGCCCAGGCCTTGGTTCAGAACTTTGAGCATAGTTTAATTCTGGCAAGTCATTTTGCTCAGAAATCATTTACGGTTTGCCAACCACGAATAATAACATGATGCGAAAAGTTCGCATGTATATGCGACGAAGGGACAGAGTGCTTACTCTTAGGACTACGCTTTTCGTTAAAAGTAACTATTTCCCCGGGACTCCATGATGCACAGACTGAGAATGGTGCTTATCAGATCTAACTTTTCCTATTGTCGTCGGAGAAGACTGTTAAAATTAAATAATTTCCACCGACGTCTTTTAGGAACACTTGAGCGCCTCGGGCAGATTGAATGAAGCCACGCGTTGATCAGCACGTGAGCGGTTCACGCGGGTAAACAATTTATTTCCGAGACCAGGGCGATATTGTTCTTTTGGCACCAATGGAAAGACTGTGGTGGAATGGATATGTCTCTGTGCCATTATGGCCCACGGCAGGATGACTGGAAATAATAAATGTGACATCTAAAGTGGCGTGGAACGACATAGAGTCTGTTTGGGCCGGGTGCGGTAACGACCCGGAGGACAGCATGTTGCCATTTTTCACAAGCTTGCGGCAAGTCTCATACCGCCGATTTGTTGGGGGTGACAGAGGCTTAATACGCTTGACCACCGCCGGGGATACACAGCGAGTTCGGATGAAGTCGGTGCCTCGTACCTCGCGGTTGGAGTTTAGAAGATCTGTCAACTAAATGACGGAAGTCCATGAAGAATGTGGCAATGAACTGTGCACATTTGTGACTGATGTCACATTGTGCTGACTGAGGGGTTTGAAATGTGCTCTCGTACACTTATACTGTACCGCTTGGAGGTTGCTAGGACTTTCTTTACTCATCACCCTCAGGCAGGTGCGTTCTCTCTTCATCCTGCAAATTCATTATACCCGCCGCACCGTGAAAAGGGATGAAGAAGCTACAGGTCAGTGTGCCTCGCCCTGCTGTTTAATGATGTGGTGACGATTTTTGCGTTTTGAGCTGGAGGTTTGCGACCTTTCGGGCCTTCAGTTTTAATCCACGTGCACTACTGGGCGTGAATTATCCTTTTTTGGATTCGTTGGCCCTGTTGTATCCGAAAATGCAAGCAGGCTTAAATTCACCATTTAATCAACCGAAAAGTCATGCAGTTCTGTATGATTCTGAGTTTCTTGGCCCCTTTCCCTATTTAGTGTACCCTGGTGGTTGGGGGCATCTCGCTCCCAATGGAACCGTGCTCTTGGCATTTTAGGAAAGAAATCAAATACTAGATTTAAACAGTTGAGAAGTCCAACCTTCGGGCGTGTGCTTTATTATATTCTAAATTCCTAAATCCACGAATTCGCCATGGTTAACAGGATAGAACAGACTCGTTTGCAAGCCGTTGACAGGATATATCATATTGGGTTGGAACATCTTACAAGGCTGTGGTCTTAACAGGCTACCAAACCTCCACCTGAGACTACAGGGTTTGAAAAACCCATCAACAGCCATATTCCGTGAAACTTTCCATTTGGAGGTCGAGCCAGCTGGATGGCTACTGGGGCCCATGGGCTTCTTCCCCACCTTGCAAGGATATTTGCTCCTAAATGGGGGCCAAATTCCAGGGGTTCAATGGCCACAAACAAAGCTATGTAGACCTCGGCTCCATGGTCAGTTATACCGATTTACTATAGAGCTTCCAGGCATCTACGGGCACCATGCACCAAGGTCAATTTGGGTGATTTGAATGGGTCGGATTGCCTGGAGAGCAGAATTTTCTCTTTTGAGGAATAGTGCTATTTTTCAGCTGTAGTTAATGTTCTCAGGAAGAACGCCGCACGCCTACTGTAATATTGAATGCCGCAATGATTCCGACATCCAAAACGTCTACTTCCACAATTAAAGGCACAGCAAACTTCACGGTAAATAGCAAAACCGGTTAATGGTGGCCTCTAAGTTTTTGAATGACTGTAGGAAATACCCAGAATCGGAATTGCCCAATTTCGTACTGGCGAATTTGTTTTGTTTGAGAAATTCAGTAGCCACTGCGAGTGACAGACAAACAATCCAGATGTGTGTTATAATTCTTCGGCATTACTGGGCATATTCAGACCCAAGTCTAATATCAAATCCAGTCTTTTAAGATCCGGCACAGACCTCAGATTGAAAATATCCAGAGTCAGTCTGGACAGGAAAGGAACCTCCTAACAACTGGTATAGATCGATGCAATCACCGGTTCAAATGAAAAGCGATAGATTCTAAGGCAAGAGTCACAGATGATTTAGTTTGGTAAGGTTTGCGTAGAAACTCCCTGCGGGTATTATCTTGCGCTAAATATCTAGTACTTTCGAAAGATGTGGCCCAACTTAGTTTCCTGTTCAGTTGAGGTTGTATTGACCAACTTGCTTCGCCACAGATCTTGAAAATGGCCTGCTGAGCACACGTTTTTTGTTTTTGTGATCTGAATACGGCATTTCCTGGAGTTCTGTAGTTAGGAAGTGCATCGCAGAAAATTGTTTCACTTGTTCATTCTGCACCAACATCCGAAGTCCAGTCTTTACTTAAGGCCGTGCTTCATCCGAGTTCACTGCGAGAAATGGCGTTCCTCAGGTATAACCCTTCTATCTTTTCTTTGCAACTTTTTCATTGAGATGGTCACGGAGGTGACCCTATCCTCATGTAAAACTAGTAACATTTCAGTAGGTGGGGCTTTGATTTAGTTTCCCAAGTAATTCTACATTAAATGTCAAACTCCTACCTGTCGTTGGAAACTAGAAAGGCACAGTACAGCTGTTTCATCCGCTTAACGAAACATCACTGGTGCATATACATCCCGCTGGAAGTGGAAGGCTACCCTATGAGCTGCTTAGTCACTACGCGATCTGGTTTGATTTCCGGGGGTTCAGTGAACATCGATAGTACATAATACAACGCTATTGTCCGCCACGGGATGAGGCTTTTTAGAGAAAACTTGCCAGGCTAAACCCTCACATCGAAGACACTAGTGTTGCTCGTCCCTGGCTTATTCTGTAGTGGATCATAAATTTTTACGGCAAACCACCCGACTTAGTAGCCAATTTCTATCCCAGGGACAGGACTTATTCCAGTGACGCTACCAATGGTTTTGCAGTGTGCGGGGCCAGGAAAGTGGGAGAAAATCAGGTGGAAAGTTAGGCGGCATGAATAGACAGAGAAAACTGTTTGTGTAGGACCCACAACCACCTTCTTGAACACGTTGAGAGTTTGAAACCTCCGCAGAAAGGCAATTCCGGTTGATATTTGTGTACATTGTGTGCTGATGTACTACTTAGTCTCCTAGCCCAGACTGGGCTTTTTTATTCAAGGATATCCCTCCAACATTTGTGCGGTCATTCGCGTTCTGCAAGACAGCAGAGCCCTTCTAGACGAGACAGTGGGCAGTTGACCGGTTCATACGAATCTTCTGGAAATCTTGTCAAGTCAGCGGAACACAACAGGGGCCGGTGGTTTTAATTGGTTGGAAGGCGACACTCGCCAGCGGGCTCTTGTGGGGTTTTGAGGGAGAATCCCTACGAGAGGAAAAAACCATGTTCTCGACATTTACGCTGTTTGTCCGCGACCACTTATTCAGTGGGCTTGAGCCTATCTTATTAACGACTAACCACCTGAACGGTAGCCGTTCCTGTACCCACAAAAAGGACGCGCAGCTCTTTTCGTGATAAAAAATCATTCCGCATGGCATTGTGATTACTCTGAAAACAACACTAAGAAAGGGTAGCATGGGGCCGGGTGAGCCGATTGCAAAAGTGGTGTCGAACTGGAACAGTGTTTGGAAAGAACAGACTTAGATAACACAATCCCCCTTGTCATTGAGATCATGGCAGACAGGAAATCAGTCTTTGATGTGATGCTCCTTATCCGCTGGCTAGCCGGGTTGCCCGTTGAGATTACTATTGAGAAACACAATGTGATTTGATCGCAAATATCACGGAAATCGAGAATAATCACGATAGAATTCATCCTTGGCTTCAAGAAAGCTGCAGTCAGTGGGCGAGTACACATAGGACGAACAGATGACGATCCAGTCCAGCAGGGGACGCTGAGCTCATACGCTGAGTCATATCATCCACGTTATTGTTCAGCGTCAAACCGCAGGGCAAGTCTCACTGGCCTGCGCAAGTGGGGAGAAAAGAATGTCATAGTGGCTAACACGGAATGGAGCGAAACTGTACAGAGGCAGTTCCCCAGTCATTTTGGTTGGGCAGAAAAGGACAACACGATTGCCACTGTTCACGGTTCACTGTCATACCTCTCAGTGTCTCCAACTGGTTGACGGGTATTTTGGACCCCAACCAAAAAGGCGCGAGACCCTTGTTTTACCCAAGTTCGCTGCACATTTTCTCATCCCACGTTGTCACGTCAGCTGATGGCCTCCACGTGGATTCTCTCATCACACGAGGTTGAAAAGAGGGAGGTAAGGAAAATTTGGGTGGTGTATAGTAAATGAGTGTCCGCCAAGCACAGCACGTGGCCCATTCAACGTAGTCTAGTGCGTTTCTTATGTTGTTGTTGTTACTTTACACACATTTGAATATGTATATTTCACCATCGGAATAGAACGGAGGATGAGAAGAATGTGCGAAAAAGCAGAAAGAAAAAGGCAATGCATGGGTTTAAGAGCGCTTGTTGATTCTTCTGCTTCCAATCTCTACATCACCCACTATCCATGGAGATCCATGAGTCCTCTGTCAGGTCGACACTACCCAGTTGTTCAAGCCAAAGCAGAGGGGTGATATGGGGACCCAACCCCGGGCATCTGATCAGATGGTCTGACCCACAGAGCAGCAGGACGACCTGAGTGTCATGTAACCAACTGGGGACCGGTGCCTAATTGTTCAATTCATTCGCCCTTCGGATAGAGCTAGGCATCCTGAACACCCAGTATACTCTTTCACAACGGACGCCAATGGGCACAGTCATACGCTTCGTACGCTGCCTGCGGTCGGTTCGAAGTCAGGGTCTAACCAGCTCCTTTGGACCGGTTTTCAATGGTTAATAAACTCGGTACAGGGCGCCGAGCGTTCGCCTTCGACCTGACACTTTAATATGAACACCTCTGCCACGAGAAGGCACTGTGTAGAACTTCCTCCTCGGAGGCTATTTGAGAAGTCAGTCAAATGGGTGCATTTGGAGGGGTGTTTCGGCAGATCGATCAACTCGAAGCCTGAGACACCCACCTCCAACAGGCATTACTCACCCTGTCATTCCACCCAACCTTAGGAATGCCACGGACGCACTGTTGATCGAGAGCCTCCAACCAGCGAACGTCTTTGGTTTGCGAACTCTACGTCTCTCAACCATAGAGCAAATCCGTGTGCGCCGCAGCACAATGCACTTCGGTAGAATATCAGGCCTACGTCAGAAGTGGTTTCATCCAACGTAAGCTACTCGAGCCTTAGTTATGTGCTTGGTGATAATGAAGGCTATTACCTTATTTTGACACGCAGCTACTAAGCTAAGTTAAGCGGCCCACAGTCGTTAGTTCATCTTATTCTGGAATCAAGTTTGGGACCAGTCTTGTAAAAACGTTACGATTTAGAGGTGCAAAGCACAAGCCGAATCGAGCCACAAACATCCAGCTTTTTCTGGTGAATTGTACACCTTTCATATATTTAAACGGGAAAAATACTTCGTTTGGGCGATCTAGATCACGCAGCTTCTCAACATTTTTCAAGTCGACCTTGACATATTGGTGACCCATTGAATCTTCTATCATCTCGTCCATAACGAAGTTTAGCAGGAATGGAGAGGTGGGACAACCTTGTTGAACGCCGCTAGGCTAATCCTTTCGAATGAACTTGATATTTCATCGTATACCCTAACGCGACCCTAGGTATGCGAGTGAATGCTCGCTACAGGTTCACAAACTTAGTTGGCATACCCTTCCGGTGGATAGCACTGAATAGTGCTCGTCGATCCACGGAGTCGAAAGCGCCTTTCAAGTCGAGGGAGACTACGATCGTAGGGCGCCGGTGCGCTTGATGCGTTTCGAGTATCTGTCGAAGAGTGAATATCTGGTCGATGCAGCCTGCTGTTCGCGGACAGTGCTTTCAGGAATCGATGTCAAACGAATCAGCAGTATCGAAGCTAACACCTTAGCAACTATCGGCATTAAACTAACCCGGGATGATTACCACAGTCTTTCCGTAAGCACTTCTTCAAGGTAGATACAACCAATGACTCACTCCATGATCACAGAACCCTATCTTCGTGCCGAATACAATAAAGCAAGGAGGTAAGCGTTTTTGTCAAGGCTTCTTCATTCAATGTAAAATGAATTCGGGGAGTTTTTCGGGACCGGCCTCTCTTCTCTCTGAAAGTCAAATATCTAACTCTAATTCCACTTCCCTCGTGGAGAGTCAAGGATGTCCATCCAGTGATTCTCAACAGTGGTCTAACTAGATTAGCATGGAGCCAGCTAAACTGTTAAGCCCATTGGTGAACTCCTTGCTTTCCCCCATGCATCAGTTCTTTATTTCCGTTGCACACGACCTCACCGAAGTTCGCCGCCCACAGCCTCCGCATGTAGGCCTAAATAATATTTGAATTTTACCCGAAAAGTATGCGAATTCCATTTCCTCGGCTACCTCAAAGCACAATTTTTCATGTCAATTTTGAGGCTTA
Organism: Fasciolopsis buskii; assembly: GCA_008360955.1. NCBI lineage: Eukaryota > Metazoa > Platyhelminthes > Trematoda > Plagiorchiida > Fasciolidae > Fasciolopsis > Fasciolopsis buskii. Next base: position 14,005 of record LUCM01005491.1, read on the forward strand.
TCGTCAACTGACACTTCAATTATCGACGCTTATTATTCACTTCCTTGTGGTTAGGGTGTCGGCGATCCTGCTTTGTGAGACTCAGCGATCCTTGCGAGATCCAATTTCTAGTCAGCAGTGCCACAGATTTCATTTCTCGGTAAATTTTTAAAAAAAACCTACCCTTTTTTAGCATTTTTAAATTGGCGTTATTTTAGATATTGCGCGGTCAAACCTTTTTATGTCGTTCTCCGGTCGACTATTTCACCTATCGACCAAGGCCAACCAAAAAATCATGCAAACGATAGAGCTTAATTGAATTCGGAATTGATGTGTTGGGTAACCAATAAGCGCACGGCAGTGTCTTGTGCTCGTCTTCTCTCTTCCGCCTGTTGGTTGGGCTTGCTCCTCGTATTCGGCGCGCCTTTTTATGTCCCGTGCAGTTGTTCACTCTGGAAACAGCTGTCCCGTTTCACTCGTTGTGCGACTACGGAGCTTGCAGACTTGATCCCAGGCTATTCTCCCCAATCTTAGCGTGTATTCGTGCCCTGCTAGACGGTAGCCTGTGCTCCTGTGATTTCGTGCGTCGGATAGTGCTCGCACCTTGTGCTTCAGCGTGCTTATAAATCAGCCCAACTCGGCAACGCAGCAGTAGTCTGGGCCCACAGGCGAAATCTGCGCCAAATGCGTTGCCTTTTTGATTTGATCCCATCGTTCATCGTCACGTAGTTTCTGTGCGTAGCTGTTGCGAATAACCAAATCAGACGGACCTTCTACGGCCAGCCTGCTTTGTGTTCTCCGTTGATGGCCATTAAGGTGGAGCGAAAATTACATGAAGAATAGTGCATGGACTGACTCGACGTACGTGGTCCAGTTCGATCAACACTTCTGGACAGAACCGCGCCAGCGGTATCTTACTGCAATATGGTCGGTCTGTTTGTGAATTCAGAGCGCCATGTCACAATGCCACGAACTGTATCGCTAATTCTTGCTAAACAGGAATAAGCTACTGTTTGCGCCAAATCAGAAAAGCCTTTCCCAGTCACCTGTTTGCTGAATAGATAAGGGGCAACGCCCAATTAAACAAGCTTCCGGTGCACTACGTTTTTCAACTCGCGCATTGAAATTACTCGATGCTGATACAGTGTCGGGGCCTTTTTTCTTACGGATAGTGGTAACGAGTTAGTCGTAAAACCCTTCCTTTTGCGTGTCAGTGCATCCATTTGTTGGTGCATGTGGCGAGGTGACAAACAAGTTGCACTTAACACAGTTATCCTTTACAATGCCGATTGATCTCTGCACTCTTGCCGCGAACAAACGACAGTTAATTGGGATCTAATCTAAAAGGACTGCTTTAGCTGGGCTAGTCAAGGTTATTTCTACGTCACACGGACTCACAGCTCCAGCTGCTTTGTCTCCTGAGATGCACTGGAAGAGTGTTGGTAAGATACCATGCATTGCAGTTGATCATACCACTAGCATCCTGAATTTGTTCCATTGCCGCGGCAGACAAATTGAAAGTGAATCCACTGCAGAGGGCTAAATACGTCTGTTGGTCAGTCTGCATCAGAGTGCGCACACTGAAGAAGCCGAGATTCAAAGGCTGATGAGGCTTGAGAAAACCACTTATGACATTATTTGACGATGAGCCGTTGCGAGAATCGGGTTTTATCAGTGGGGGACATTATGAGTAGGGTGATCGGCTAGAGAGATTTGGTTGGGAACAGAAGAGACATGGTAAATAGAACAGAGGTAATCTGAGCAGTAGCATACACATCACTACCCACTCCGCTCGATGCACTAGGCAGCAAGGTCGTGATTATCCTGCGCAGTATGGAATGATTTGTTGACCTGCAACTCATGCGTGATGGTGGACAGACACTGCTAACGAGTGTAGCAGCTAAGCAGAAGAACCATTAGTTCTCAATCAAAGCCTTTGGTCCTAACAAAAAAAACTGACTGCAAGACAGCGGGATATGGCCGAGTGGAAGCCCATCTACTTAGATTAATTATTCTTCCACTCGTTTTTCCGACTGAACTGCCAGCTCACATCAACCCCCGACTACTTCGACGAGGCCTCTACCCGCTGACCTTCCAGGTATGGTTGGATCTTCAGCTTAAAATGCGCCTTCCTGTGTAGCTCGTTGGGTCGTGTGGGTGCGCAAGCCGTCACGACGTCAGTTTGCAGTCCAATTTTGACGGCCGGTGCGTTAGGGTAATTCACTTTTCTTTTGTCATCCCAGTAAGTGTTCGGCTTTAACCAAGTTGGTGGTTGTGGTGGTATCTTAGCCGTGCTCATCACGAAAAATAGTTTCGTCATGGTTCATCCTCCCGAATTGATTACAGTAAACTATCCCAGGATTGATATATTGTTGATGATTTTTATTCAGCCAACAGATTGTTCATTTAGGAATTTGCGAGCGTTTTTGTGTACCTGAATGGAGACCTAGGTAGTTTGCAGGTATTCGTCAATTCATTTAATAGTAGTGGGTCCGTTTGGGATACGTTTAGTATCTTCGTATTTAAAAATGCTATTGCTAGATTGGGTTGGCTCAAGGTCGGAATCTTGTTTACGCAGCGGCATCGGGTGATACAGATTAGCTCGCTTGCTTTACCTTATTTATTTTCGTGCCACTCCAAGTTTCTTGGTCACGGTTGCCAGCTCTTCGCCTCCATGTAGTGGACCCCACTGGCTATGAACCATGCTCCTTCTACTACACCATCAAATGCACTCGATCAACTATCGATTATGCACGATAGAATTGCGTTCTGTTTTACCATACGACTCAGGATCTTGATGGTTGCGGAGTGAGGGTACACCAATGGTTTCGGTTTGGGTATCAATCTCGTGGTAGTATTGGTTTCAGTTTCAATTTATGTACCCATGAACATGATCTGGTTTTTTGCTTCCTCGTAGCATCAAATAATATTGATAGGAAAACCAAAAGATCATAAGACAAGGACTGTAGAGGAGCGGAAATATTTCGAGGGAAAGAGTCGCCGATTGCGGCATCTCGTCACATCGTCTTTGGTATCCAGTTGTCTTGTTGGGAGGTTTCATGGACCCCAACTGGGTAACCCAATTCAGCTTGCTTGAGACAATCCATTAGGTAAAGCTTTCAGAAATAGCCGCCCATAATCTGCCGTGATAAACTGTTCATCGAGGGAGTCGACCTGGTGGAATATGGTTGGGGAATTTTTCGAGGGAGTCAGAAGTTGGATGCAGAGTAATAGATCCTAGGACTCACTCTTTAGAAGGAGCAGTGAATCTTAATTTATTCATGTGCTTAGGCCTTGTGGTGCTCACGCACGAGTCATTTACCTCAGTGTGTTGGTTTCCGAGTTGGTTCTTGGTTAAAAGCCTTGATGGCTAAGTGGCTAACTGCTGCGACTAGTAACGTTCTTTAACCCGGAATGTTGACTTTTATGTAGTTGCTTTCGCTTACTACCTTATAGTGTTTCTTCTAGAATTTTTCGTTCATTTATCTTTTGAGTAGATTGCGCTGCGAGGTACTATTGAAAATCAAAGCATATCAACGCATGCTTTGGGAACGAAATCCATTAACTACTATCGAGTAGTTAGAGTATGTATCCGACAATCCCTGCTACTGTTTTTTTCTTGCCCTATTTCTCGTTGGTGAATCACCCAGTAGTAATTCATGGATTTTTGTGCAGGGCATTAGGCGGAGACGTTTCCTTAACTATAACTACTTGTTGCTCTGCGCGAGGGTTGCTTTCTTTTTCATTGTACAATAAAAGAGTAAATCTCATAGTCAGGAAACATTTGAAGTGCAACATTTTGGGAAAATTTAAGTAAGATCGGGTCTGTTGATCTTGCTTTCCAAGGCACTCAGATTATAGATCGTTAGAAATACGGAAAGAGGAGGAGTGTTCCAAGCTTTGCATTTTGGGGATAAAAGAAGACGAGATTGAAGAAGCTCAACATCCGGGGGTAAAGACTTGAGTGAGTGACTGGGCACACGGATACGAAAAAGAAAGGAAATCATGGCGAAGGGAACTGTTAAAGTAATTTTTGGGAGTACAAAGCAGTACGTTGGAGATAGAGACGACATAGAGGAGCGAGTGTCATTCGACAATGAAATTATTAAAGATTGTTTGTCAGGGAAGAATCAATCCTCCGTACAGCTTCCCCTTGAACCCCATCAAGGAGAAAGAGCGACACACAAAGCTCCGCCTCACACATGACTGCAGTATTCAAGTGTCTGATTTGTTTTAGGCTTTGTACAGAAAAGGTGAACGGGTGTGAAAACGCGTTTAGTGCGTAAGAGGAAACAAACAATAAGCGCAACACGCAAATGTAGACCGATAAGAATTTGTGGACAAGATCTGTAATGGAAGTGACTCACTGGAATGGAGAGAATTGCAGTCTAAATTTAACTAGGGAGAATGAGGAAGATGTTTGATTCAAATAGAAGAGGACAAATCTTGGAAGGATATTAAAACAGACGGTTGGCAGGTCCCCAAACATTGATCCGCCCGAGATAAGAGGCGAGTGATGCACAAAAATCAGGACAATCGTGATCATTGTTGGTAGTGGCTTAGCGAGTAGCATAGTAGGAAAGATAGGAGTGGAGAGTGACATCATCGGCAAAACAGGGGAGGGTTGGAGGTTGGTGTAAACGAATCGTTATTAAGTAAAAAAGTGAGATCGTGCGTGGAACACCAACATCCACAGCAAGCGTCTGGGAGAGAGCTCCATCGACTCGGAGGGAGACGGTACGCTTACCAAGGAGACATTACCATCATGCGATTGCTGGGGAAACCCGGACTAGGCCAGCATTTTGAGGACGGTTTTCGGTTGGTGAAATTTTCAGACATGAACACGTTGGTTGTCTGCAGTAAGCGCTTTAAAAATCCCCAAAATCACCTACTAGCGACGACAATGCGATGCACCAGAATGACTATACGTGTTGATGCTCTGTCTCTTGTTTTTGGGGGCAATGACAAGTAACATGAACAGTATAGATCGCATCCTCGTGCATGCTGGCTTTAGGTTGCCTTTGTCAATGTGCCCAAGGAAGCTACCAACAAGACAGCTAAATGTTGTTTCCCTGGAGATGCTGGAGAAACGTGAGGGTGCTTTCGATCGTGATTGCGACGCAATTGGAAACTATCATCGATGCACCAGCGGACAAAATCTCGATGGAAAAACAATGGAAGATGCTCAGAATGATAGCAAAAGAAGCCGCTTGGAAGGAACCAGAGAGGACTTCGAAGCAAATAAGAAATTAAATCTTGGCAGCTACTCCTTAACTATCAGGCAAGACAAAAGAAGCCCGCCTTACGCCGGCTATAACGTACGGTCATACAGGTGGGATACGAGACTACACCTTAACGTGGTGTGACGGCTTGCGTGCCTCCATGATCCAACGAGCTATACAAGATGGCTTATCTCAAGCCGAAGATCCAATCATACCTGGAAGGTCAATGGGTAGAGGCCTGACGAAGTAGTCTCCTGGTCCTCCAAGTTGGGGGTTGATCTGAGTTAGCAGCTCAGTCGTAAAAACGAGTGGAAGACGTCCTGCATTAAGTGGCGCACACTGAAGAACCCAGATTCAGAGGCTGACGAGTCTTGAGAAACTGTGAGCTAACGACTGAAAAACCACCTACTACAACTACTTGACAATAAACCGTTGGATGTATAACCGGGCGTAAGTATATCTATGGAGATACTATGGGTAGGCAGAAGGGGGCAAACAAGATTGGGTTGGAGACAGAAAGAGACCGGGTTTGAATAAAAGAGAGGGAACTGTGAGCAGTAGCATACTTAATCAACTAACCCACCCACCTGCGCTCGATGCAATGGGCAGCGCGGTCCTTGATTATCTCTGCGCGACGACCGATGCAGTATGGAATTATTTGTAGGCGTGTAACTCATGGGAATATATGGATCGGGTACTGGCTAGGGCGTTCAGCCCACTAAGCAGAAGACGATTAGGGTTTCTCAACAAAGCCTTTGTTCTGACAAGGTACCTGACCGCAAGGCAGGGGGTACGAGCCTGAGTGGGCGCCCATCTACTTGGGATCAATTA
>LUCM01005492.1:11547-22100 GCA_008360955.1 Fasciolopsis buskii
GGGTTCAGCCACGATTCTTGTATACAGATGACACAAGTATAAACATGGATCGGTGATTGAAGCTCCAGGGACAGATCCTCATAGTTGTCTTTTAACCCTTATATCGCTGGATTCGACTTTGAAACAGTTCTGTTTTCTTCGTTCAATGTATTCTTGAAATAAGTGGCAGTTGGACAAAATCAAATGGAGTCGATTTTATCAACTTACTTGATTGTTGTCAAAATCTTTTCCGCGCGGGATTTGAGTTCCTCCATCACTGCTGTTTAGAATCTATCCGAATTGGTTCCGGAATTACCTTGGGACCATCGATATTATCCGTGCAAGCAGTTTTTCATACGGACTACTCACTAACACTGAACGAACATTATTCAGAATAGTAACACCTTCGGTCCTAGGCCTTGTTTGGTTTTAGCCGTTGATCGTCTGTCTATTTCTTATTCCATCCTCAGCACATTTGTGCGGCAAGGAGCACGCCTCATGTTCGCTTGGTTCAGTATGCGGCGATAGGAGGGGGGGGTTGCCGGTTATCACGGCCCTGAAACCTCGAATTACATTGGACTGTACAAGGTCTCAATAGGTCAGGAAGTGGCTCTATTGCTTTAGCTGTCAGTTGTCCAGTCGCAAGTGACTCTGTCAACCTAGACGTGACTTCGACCTTGGAAAGTACCGTCTGATAAAGACTGCAGGTTCCCTATAAGCACTAGTTCCGCAAGTCTCCTTTCTGTACTTGCGCACAGTTTTAAACTGAGGGCTATTTGTTATGCGGACTGCAAGTATAAAAGCATCAATTTTAGTCGCTGGTTGTCGCAACAGTATGTTTGACGCGTCATTCCTAATTAGGATACATGATAAGATTTTTTATGACGTGCTTCACGCATGAGTATGGTGGATGGAGCACAGCCCACAGCCACTAAGGCCAGATACACGGGAGAAAAGGAATCCGGCAAACATTACCCTGAAATTTGAAGTGATATGGAACCATATAAAGCCTCAATAAGTCAGATAACGACAGCGGGTTGCCGCCTACCACCAAGAAAGTTGATGTTCTTACCACTGAAAGATGAGTGAAGCTAGCACTGACGGCGTTATTTCCCAGTGGATTGTATTGAACATGCTGCTCTTTCCCTCATTGTATATCTACTATTGGATGATCTTCCGTACGCTGGCCATCATTCACGTCCATAGTTGTTTTGCTGGTCTCTTTCTTGTGTCTTTTATGGTCCTGGTAAAAATCCATCAGTACGAGTTTACTGCCAGTTGTTATCCGGTAGTGCTAATAGTAATCAAAGGAGCCTTTCTCGCGATATCATCTATAAAACAGTCTTTCTTTCAGTCGACTGAATTTCGGAATGCACTTTGTTTCTGTACCCAAAGGGACCTTATTATGTCCACGAAGTTCGGAGAAAATAGTCATTGTTGATCCAGAAGGGGCGTTGCTTTCATTGATTTGGGTAGGCGCATGCCAACAAACTGTTTCTCCCTTGGATGTAGGGATGAGCAAAGGAATCAGTTCCCTTTGGGTGTGGTGAGTTCAGTGAAAACCAAATTATTGACTCCCATGATGTTGATTTGCGGCCATTTGTGCTCATGTAGTCCTCATCGCGCGTAGGTGTTACTGTAGAGGTTTACTGTCCTCAGCCTTGCTTTCGCTTGTCGATTAACAGTCTGACATGTAACTCAGGCCTCCCATCGTTCTGACCAGTCTTTTTTACTCTTATCTAAGGTCTTGACTACGTTAGTATGCTTGTAGATCCTAAGATAAGCGTTTGTTTTCCATCATCATCGTCGGTTGGTTTTCCAAGCGCTGCTACTAATCAGTTCAACAATGTACTTAGATTAGCGTGACATGATGCCAAAAACGCTAGTCTCATCTATCTCGGTAGGTGAGAACACAGTTCATCAAACGGGACTGCTAAGAATGCGATTAGTGGAATTCAGTTACAGTGGAGTTTAGGATATGTAGTGATTATTAAACTCACTAGTTCGTGCGATTCAGTCGTAATTGGCAAGGCATGGCTTCATCACGTGATTTTCTTTTATACTGGCGTGTTTGAAGCATGAATGCAGTAAAAGGGGCATAACCGTTGGGACCTACTGCACCCTAAAGCTTGGAGTGCCATATAACCATATGAACTATCATTAGGTCAGGTGTGTTAACGGGTCTGGTAACAGCTAACTGACATCTACCATCGATGCAGGAAGCCTTTTTCATCCACTGGTTGATGTAGCCTTCTGAGCACTCATTACATCTTACTCCATATAAATGGTTCGCTGAAACATGCCACCGTACTTTCATTGGTTTGATTCCTGAGATTGCTGTTTGGTCAATATATTGGAGCCCGAGCTCTTCGCAAGTACCTCCAAGTTGGATGTTTAGGGATCTCTCTGGTGGTGACTTTATCTTCCGAGTTCTTTCTTGTATCGCTATGATTCTTCACTACATCCATGGGTAGACAATCTGGGGAACTTCTAACTGAGTTGTAAAACGTCTCTGGATCTGAGGTGGTTTACATGGGGTCCACATAAAATGTAATTGGACTTTATAAGTAGCACTTCCGTCTCGTCTGACTACCTGCCCCAAGATCCACCTCTCTGAATCATTCCGTAAGGTTATATATATATATATATATATATATATATATGGGACACTGACTTGAACACAAGCATGGTGCCAACGCAACAACGTGTCAGCGGGACTACGCAAAGAGGGTGACAAGCAGTAGGGGGAAAATATTAAACCATAAGAAACCAACATTTTTTTACCGTACACTTCATACCTCTACGCCAAGTCCTAGCCTGATCGCTATTTCGATTCTTCCAGCCTTGCCCAGCACGTGCGCAAAGAGCAGGACGAGATAGACGGTGGGGAGGCATGCACAATGCGTGTCCAAGTCACCGAAGGCGACTTGAAGCGATTACCTCAGTTGGAGGACGACTGTCTGCACCCAACACACGACAACGCACCTCGTCGTTGCTAACCCGATGCTCTCACCAGACATAAACAATGCTTCGGAGACATCCAACGTAATGCCGATGCCTGTGGGAGTTTGTGGTTCACACTTGCGGGATAGCTTAGCTATCATTATTCAGTTGAGATGACTTTTAATTATATTTCCAGTTTTCGGATTCATGAATAATGTTGACTGTTGGGTAAGACCTGCATTAGAAGGTTCACATTTTATGGAATGAAAATTACCACAAATTTTCTTAGTCTGTCGTTTCAATACCAAGTAAATTCAAATGAGCTATTTTGATGTACAACAAGCACGGGACGCACGGCAGTCGCAAAAGAGAATTCATACTGATACTCATCATCAAATGGCAGCTGTAAGCCTGATGCAACCCGGGCAATGTGGTCTGTTTGCTTATAAGCTGGTCTATCTAACAGACCTCGATTGGTTTCGGAAATGACGGTCATATCAGATGTTGCATTCAATAGTGATTTCACTAGCACTTTATTGATGCAAATAGATATATGCTTTCATTGGGGATAGGAAATAGGTGGAATTTGTAAAAAAACGCGATTTGCAGGGCTCTAGTGACTGACTGGTCCATGACGAAAAGGGCGTAGTTCAGGGCGAGCATGACGGATGTTGTTTATGAGCAATGACGTCACAAATTCCCCATTGGGTTGATCTGCATGAACAAAATTCCCCTGAATATCATGACCCATAGTGCCAACATGGTGCACACGGCCTGTCTTTGACGGTTAGTTAGGACTGATGGAGGTCTCCCTTGTGCATTTAAGACATTGACTTGGGAAACTGATTGGTCGTCCTTGTCGAGTCAATTTGGTGTTGTTTTAAACTAGACGCTCTACTGTTCTGGAACTTACTGGCACATGAGTTCTGTGTCTGTTTGAAGCGTGGCCGGAAGTTCGGCTCTTATGTGAATGTCGTCTGGTGAAATGAGGCCAAAGACGAAAATGAGTGTTTTCGACGATCATATGTCAGGCTCACATTTGCGAGATGAAGTCGTCCTCGTTGCTCTTTGAGAACCGCAAGCACTGACAGCCTGTTTTGGAGAGAGACGAATGTTCGGCGAAAATAGTGCAGTGGTTCTTTAGTGTTCTCGCCAAGCCAAATCCCCTTGGATGTTTTGGAAGAACAAAATTGCAATATTTCTCATGTTCAGCCGGACCCGGTTTACGCACCAGAATTCGTACGCAAGCGGATTCATCCAGACTGTCGCCAGCGACTTTCAGAATATCTTCATAACACCTGTTCCGTGAACGGAATTCACTCACGCTCTGAAACAGTGTTTCCACTGTTGCCGGAGTCGGACTGCTGCTCGGGTAGATGTTCGATTAAAAATTGGAGCCGTTTCTGTTGTTTCTTGAGTGACTGCTGTACTAATACCATCGATGTCGCCATTTTTCACCGTCTCCAAGTTCTTGGCTCCTAAAACACTAGTCCGATTTATCCCGGCAAGTGAGAACATAATTCACTGAACGGGAACGCTCAGAATGTTGCCATTGTTAGCCTATATATATATATATATATATATATATATATATATCAAGTGGTGGTGCGTTTGTATTGGTATTCGTAGATCTGGGGTTTTCCGGAAAGTTGGACCTGTTGAGTAACAGATCGACTCATTTGATGGTGCACTTCTTTGGTGCTGCCTCGATTGAGAATGTCAGAAAAATTCTTCGTGCTTTTTCAATCCTTGGGCACAAACAGACAAAGCCGAATTCACCATACTGAAGAATTTTTATCTGAGCTTATCATGCAAAGTGCTCTTTGTTTGGATTCCCCTCTCTCACGATTTCGTTTCAACTTTTTATCGATGCGTTTTTGGAACTACGCTTGTGCTCACATATGAAAATAACTTTATCGATATGTGCTCAGATTGTGTACTATTTGATATGCAGGCGGTGATATGTTTTTGACTGAAGACTCAGGTAACCTGCGAGAATTATTTGACAAATCCAGCTGCAGTCTGGCTAGGTTAGGGCTGGATTTAGACCGCTGAAGGATTGGATTGAATCGGAACCGAAAGTTATTCTTGCAAGCTAGAAGTTGTATGAGGTATGTGGTTTTTTATTTGGATGGGTACATTTCACCAACTGGTCTTATATCAAGTGTCGACCTGTCTCTTATTCAGAAATTTCGATCACCATTTACTAATTTGAATAATTTGTAGAGTCGGTATGGTCGAGTGTACACTGTAGCAGTAAGGTTGAACTTGGTGTACGGCTCGGTAACCTGTCTGTGGTAGACGACGGATGTGCGAGAACTGTTACTAGTTGATCACCGGTGGGATTAGATAAGGACGAGATTACGCGTAGGAATTCAGTTTCAAGGATTATTGTTTTGATAAGGCACCAACTTTTAATAGACTGATGGTTTGTTTGCTTTGAACTCGTTCACGAACGAATTTCCTCGTTATGCAAAGTCCTTTGAGGTTGGTGGTGGTTGAAAAGTGGGTTAAAGTAGTCTCTGTGATATAGCGCCGATGTACGGGAACCATAAACTTCATGTCGTAGGTTGAGTTAGATGCCATGGTTGGGGTTCACGGGATCATCCGGCGGGATGCTTGGATATCCGTGGCGGGTAGCTGTTGCAATATACGTCACTGCCATAATTTAAACCAGACTTTATCTGTGTAATTGATTTCACTCATTTTGTGTTCAAGTAGACGTTGATGTCAGGTACCATACAAAACTAGAGCACATCAGTGGAAAGTTTTTGGTAAATAAAATTGAAACGGAACCTGAATACCGAGCTTCGACTTTGGCTGGTGTCCGTGACGATAATGAGTCGACCACATTAGCCATTTCGCTGTTAAAACTGACACTCAACAGTTTATTGGATCGTATTATTTGGTATAGCTTGCATCCGGTCTTTATCTTTTGGGCAGCCGTAGACTATCGTCAGAGAGATCGACCCCCATGACATACAACTTATTTGTAGGAAGTCTAAACATGGCAACTGTCTCGGGACCAATTGACCGATATTGGTGGATTTTGGAGTCATTGTGACGACGAGTCCCTACAACCAACTTTCCCACCTTTCACTTTCTCTAGGGCTTTGCAACCTCCCGGCTGGTATCCTGATTGGCATGTTGGACTTCGGGTGAATAAGAGCAAAAAGTTGGTAGGATTTATTGGCGCAATGCCATGCAATTTGCAGATCTATGAAAAGTGAGTTATCGTTCTTACATTGTCTATTTGTCCCCTTCCTCTTTGTGTCGCGTTATACACTCCTCCCGCTTCTCGTCATCATTAGCTCAGCAGTGGACTATGGAACCATTACTCCCGTGGACCGCTACGTGTATCTGATAGGTAGTACAACGAATGTAAACACCTTCACAAACTGAGGTGTGCACTGAGCGGATATAGCTATGGTATCGCCTTGATAGCGTGCCAGTAAAACAAATGCGTCGTATTCACTGTGCCACAGTTCACCTAGTTCTCCTGAACGATTAAAGGGATTGAAATTTCTGCATGCAACGTATTCTCAAATTACGTGTTTCCTATTACCGTAGCTTCTTTTTGAATGGTGTAATGAAGTTACAAAAACCATAATAATATTACTGGTAATTGGTTTGTCTTCGAATAACATATTGGCTCGGAAAGTTTATACGGGTATTCCCCTTTGCCAGTATCTCAGTGGGTTCAGAAATTATCCATTTCAGTTCTGTTCAGTTTGTGTAACCTTGCCCAAATATGGTCTGGTTTTGGCCGCCGCGTCACAGCGACGAGTAATAGCGAAAAAATGAAAATATCGTAAAATGAGAACTAAAGAGAGGCAGATATGTTTCGAATGCAAAAACATCATTGACTGCGGCATTCAGCCATATCACATTGTCTTCGATCATCGCTTGGGGGGATTTCTTAGATCCAGACCCGGTAGTACAGTTGCACGAGTGCGAACCAATCTTCTAGTCAAAATTTTTTTGCTATGTCATCGACTTACCACCTCGACTCATCTTCCAACCATTGCCTGCCTCGGATAACAGCGTACAACGAGTCGGTCGTTTTGTGGGTATGGCTAAAACATGTTCCAGTCACGTTAATCTATTCAGATCCAGTATCCGCTCTGAAAATCGAACTTTGGGCCTCATTACCTTACCCCTAACATCTAAGTTACTGACACAGTTATCCCACCATATTCAACTAACTAGTACCAAGAAGAGAGCGGTGTTCGAGCACCGCAAGTGTTCGCGTATCTTCTGTCCACAACAGCCATTTTTCTGTGCCGTGTTGCACTGGCGACCTTGGCTCTGCTGTCCACTTTCGACCATTAATCGATAATCGCCATTATGCGGATGCCGCCGACGCTTCAAATAGCTGAGTGCCGATCGACCCTTCCGAATACGCAACGATCCCTCATCCTGTTTACCCTTGCAACAACAAGGTCCGGCCTTAAAACGATAGCTTACACATTGGAAATCCAAACCACATCCTAAAACTGACCACTGCCGTTAAAGTGGTCGACAAGTACTTATAACTTACCTGGATCTTTATTTAGACTCACAACTTTGTCCACTTATGTTTGACTGTTTCATGTCTCTATGTATACCAGTGTCACTTCTCACATTTGAATAGGGTGATTTCCACAGTCGTTTTGATCCGATTGAAGAGCACGAACATCACTTGTCTTGCCAGGTGAAAGACCTCCATAAACACAAACTCTGCTCCGGCTGTTTACATACCGTGATTAAAAAAGACTGGAATTCTGTGGAACTCCTTCCAGTCCGATACATCGCCATAAACCTTCACGATCGGCCTAGTGGGATTACTGCCTTCAGTTCAAGGAAACCAGAGGCCGTTGGCCTACTGAAGGTCTATGTTCGGAGATTTGTTCAATACAACCTCGGCCCCGTCGGAGACCGGCTTGGCTCTCATGTATTCGTTCTTCGCAAGTATCAGATATCCAGGAGAGAACAGCAGCAGTTTTGATAGAGTGTTTGTCAAGCTAATTCCCCTGTGATTTTCATATGGGGATCTATTAATTTCCTTGTTAACTGATATAGTCACCGATTCATATGAGCCCGTAGGAATCTGTTTCCCTAGCCAGACTGGAGTTTTATCAACTCAGGTATTAACAATTCTTCACCGTCGTTGCAGAAGGATGGCGACAGTCCATCTGGTCTGGCAACCTAATTACTTTTAGTAGAGCCTGTCCCCGATAGCACGTCTACCTCTGCTCCGGTATTGATATCTATCTGCATGGTCTCACTGGCATTGTATAGACGGGGCCCCCGTTATTAAAATCAACCACCCAGATTACTCTGTGAGATGCTCTGCCCAACACTAGACGATCGTCTCCATTGTGTTGTGATTCTTGATCGATGTAGACTGCACTACTAATTTGTAATCTCAGAACAATAGTAACCCTGTCGGATGTGAGCTGTGTCATTAGTGTTATAGAAAATAACATCCTTCTGACCATTCAGCACCGGGGACGGTAGTAGGTAACATTCCAGCATGCGAATATCCCCATAAGACACTGGAAGGTCATGTGAACTATGGGACCTTGGGCTTTAAATGACGCTCTCCCATTGCTACTACCCAACGGTAGTCGAAACGTCGGCGCATTAGATCTACCAACAACGCTGCTATTAACATTATATCATTCACAATTAAAACCAATACATGGCGCATCGATTTTTCGGTACACTCCTTACATCATTTGGCCCTGACATCCCAGTAGTGGTTTCTCGCGCTATCCGTCCAGGTTGGCATTTTGTCACAGGATCAGATGCATTCATTGCACTTCGTCTCCACAAAACAAATCTGAATGTACGAAGCGGTCCTCCATTTGAAGATTTTTGAGCGAAGCATGTTCATTTTCCTATTTCGAGCTTTGTTTTATTATTTGGCCTTGAATAGTTAATTCTAAAGGAGATCTAACCCAGAGTTTCATCGCCAACTCAAAGGGTACCTTGGATGTTTGCTCCCAAGTATGGACCTATTCTTGAAAAATGGGCAAATTAAACATTTGAGCGTTCTCAATACTGTGAGATGCCCACACGTGGGTCTAGTGCATGGTAAATTGAGACGAAGTTTGCAGAGTCGGATGAGTTGGAGGAAGCTCCGGAACGTTAGGGATTCTCCATCGACAATGATCTGTTCCGAAATCATTTGGAAGGTATGCCGAAATAGTGTATCAATTCTTTCTAGGGGAAATGTGAGCCTACTTCGTTTGCTTGCCTCCCAACGAACTCAACTGCTTAAATCGACAAAAGAATAAAACGTCAAGCAGTAACAATAATACCAGCCTCAGAGTATCTGAGATTGAATAACAGTAACTCAGCGACATCTAATCAAAAGTGATGCTTGCAGACAGTCAAACATTGTGGCTCAGGAAAACATTCTCGTTGGTACGCTGCATACTAAGTGAGTGCATATTCTCCAGCTGAACAGTGGGTCACGGGTATCGACATATCGCTACTTGAGACGCAGTAATGTTAGCTTGAGTTTCCAAGGCTCGCTCCCGCGATGCTGTGAAACGCAGAACCCGAGTCAGTTGATTAGGCCATCATACCGAATTTGAATAGAAAATCCATTCACTAGCAAGAGAGGGAGGGACGAACACGAAATAGTCATGCGTTTATTGTTAACCGTACAAACATAGATCACATCGAGTAAGTCCTGTCACTTATTTTTTATATCTGGACTTCATCAATACAAACGCTAACCATTTAAATGCTTGGATATCGTACCACTTCGGGGAGGCATAAAAATGTTCATCTACGAAGTATTTAAACAAAAGTCAATTTTAAATCTACTGAGAGTTAAAAGTTCTCATTGGGAAGTTTTCAAGCATGAAATCTAGTTTCAAAGGCGATTTCCCACGACAGAATTCCCGAGAGTTCAACGCTTTTAGCGGCTTTATTTTCATTTACTTCCATAGTTTCATCTAAAAAAGAACTGAGCGTGATAAGCGTTGTGCATGGAATTTTTACGCCACCCCAGCAATATCTCCAAAAGTTGATTATCTAACATCACCAAGAAGTGTTGATGATACAAGAACCCAAGACGATGTAGCATCTTCCGTTTGGCAGCTTCCTTTTTGTGTAGGACTTTTTTCCGTAAGAAAACTTGGAAATTTATGACAACTATTATCATAAAGCTTGACGCCCACAATTGAGATGCCAAGTCACATTAGCTTGTCCAAGAGAACACCAGTCGACCAACTGTTGCTGCTTTTTTCATCAGTATAAAATAACCTCTTTTGCAAGTTATCCGTTCCATCTCTTGGAATTAGGTTGAGGTACACTTGTAGGGTAGTACAATCGTGTCTGCCATTTAGCTCGTCCTTCTTACCGTGCAGTGACTGAGTGCAGGAATTTTCAAACGATCAGTGAATTTGCTGAGTAAAGTTCATTTCATTCACACTGACAATATCGCAGTCTCTTTCATTGTGCTGTTGTCCTGTTTTATTCGATTGAACTAGATACCTTTAGGCCCATAGGTCTGTTTTTTCTCCATCTCTTATTCAACCTGTCTCTTCCGTCTCCAACCCAATCTGTTTGCCCCTTCTGCCTACCCATAGTATCTCCATTGATAACACGCCCGATACTCCCAACGGTTTATTGTC
>LUCM01005492.1:23484-54509 GCA_008360955.1 Fasciolopsis buskii
CGCTGGTTGGGTCATGTGTTGCGTATGACAAATACTCGTCTACCATATTGGTTTGATATGCATCCTATTCATTTCCCTATTTCATTAGATGTTCACACGGTCTGAATTCTCTTGCTTTTGGGGGGCTCATGATTATTTTCTTGGCTTGGTATCGTTCGCAGATCCAAACAGTTGGTCGAGATCAATTTCCTTTGCGTGCACAAAAAGCTTCGCTCCAAACGAATGGCCCCCGTGTTAATAAGA
This sequence comes from Fasciolopsis buskii, assembly GCA_008360955.1. Taxonomy (NCBI): domain Eukaryota; kingdom Metazoa; phylum Platyhelminthes; class Trematoda; order Plagiorchiida; family Fasciolidae; genus Fasciolopsis; species Fasciolopsis buskii. The sequence continues at coordinate 23,728 of LUCM01005492.1, forward strand.
GAAGTTACCCGGCGTGTGCATCTTCGCGGCCTATTTCAAGCACTCTATACCAGCGGGGCATTGCTGCCCAAACCAGTCGTTGTTTGTCGGTAAGTTCTGTTCGGTTTTGGCTGCTTACCTTTACCGGAGGGGGTCCTTCAACATGAATTTTATGCCTTTCTATGTTATTACATCTGCCTCTTTTGCTTGCTCTCTTTATTTACAATATTGAGGTGACCACGGTATTTACCGACTGCGGTATTCAAAGCACTCCAAAGAAGTGCCAGTGATGGATAAATCGTCGCAGTTACCAAAAACGAGCAGAACAAACGATTGTCCTTCATTTCTGAGGGCGGATGTTTGTTGGTTTTTGGGGGGTACGGCAATTGAAGTTTACCGCAAGCTCAAAAAGAAAGTCATTTTATCAGCAGTTGACATGTATGGGTGTGCGTGTCTACGCTGATTGCGTGTTTATAGGACGACCAAGGAGCACAGCACGTGATCCCTAGTCTCAGTTCACGGATATCAGTAGATATACGGCTGCTTTCGTCTTTCTATCATAAGTATACACATATATGTATTATTTCTGAATTGAAATTAAGTGTCGCAAGAGAAAGTTATGTGAAGGATGGAAAAAACTATCCCAAACACATTACGAAGTACACCTTAAGTTATCTCCCCCATTGTTCAACTCTGTCGATTGTCCGTCAAAATCCATGACTGTTCTTTGGTCAGTTTACTACCTGGCTATCCAAACCAAAAAAGTGTTATTTTAAGACTCGAAGTTCTAACTTGCGGAGTCCTCCAGCGGTGTATGATGTTCGTAAGCTATTGGGAGCTGTTCTGCTAGTATCCCGAGCAACACACTTGATAACCGTTGATCATGCTCGGGGTCGGTGACCGAATGATTCGGTTCGCACGCCTCTATTAAAGTGTGTTAGGTTTCAGGAGGAGACACGGTTTTTTGATCTTTTTTAATTACTGGCTGCTCTCATCATGCGGCCAATCGGCACCTTTGGCATTTACAGAGAGTGCTTGCCGGAGGAAAGCCGACTACTTCCTCGAGATTTCCGCTGTTTGTCCACAGCCGTTTATTTCGGGTTTATGACCCCACCTTATTCACGGCTACCTGTCGTATGATATCCGTTTCTTTAACCGCCTCCGTATACAAATCTGCTTTTGACAATATTATCACTTCTTGATTATTCGTTTCGTCTAAAAATCTCATTTACTGATCGAACTAATTGATGGTAAAAACGAAACGGATGCCTTGCGCACCACCGGGTAGATATTCTGCTTTCAAAAAACCAAACAACATTCTGAAAGTGAAAACGAATGCGATTCGTGCATGGGCTGATGAATATGGTAAGTCTCTAGTTCATTGATTCTTGAATTGTAATGCAGTCTTGAGGTAGTTAAAATGACCTTGTTAAGTACCGAACAGTAGACAGTTATAAGCTGGGTTAAATACACGGTGTTTGCATTAGAATATGTGACAGACGAGGGAGTTAGTTATAGCGTAGTCCCATTTTGTCTTTTAACTATCGACCAGGACATTCTGCTTATGATAAAACTGAGATGTCGAAAACTGTGTTAGGCTTTGGATGTATTCCTCAACGCTCTTAGAGATCCGGGAAGTGACCCTGAAACCTAGTGCCAAAACAGTTTTAGATCTCAAAAATGTTGTACGGTAACGACTCGTGGTACAACGAATGGCGCCTAGTACCCAACTGATTAGAGGTACCGGAATTCGGATTGCTGATGTTCGTGGTGGTAAATACTGAATCCGCTTGATCACAATCAGTCAAAAAAATAGAACGAACTGAGTCTCCGAACCTGCGAAAATTACAGACCATTGTCTAGAGTGGATCCATTCTGCTCTCTCAGTCAAATAATGAAAGTTGGTTTTCTGTTGTACTCTTTCATTTTCTTACTCGCCATTCCTGCTTCTTCGCCTTTCCCGACATTTTCGTACCGTCACACTTGCCATACGGTTTATCCTCTATAGCGTCTGATTCCACTGAAAAAGTTTTCTTATCAACCCCTCCCCCATCGGTTAGCTACTGGCATCGTCCGTTAAATCCACGAAAACTTTTGGAGTGCGGTTTCTCGCATCTTTCCCATAACATGACTCTGCAACGTACCATCAAATTGTATCGACTCCCGGAATCCCCATTAGTCAAGGGTTTTCGACAGATGACCAAAGCCGATGCTCCACAAGCATGGGAAATTGTTTCTAAGGTAAACGGGTGTTTGTTTTTTTATTGTTGCTGTCATGTTCATGAGAGCTTTGTTGCCTATTCGTTTGCACTTCAGTTAGCTTCTTTTTGTTCAGAATGCGTTATAGTCACTCAACCCAAGTCTGTTTTTTATCATTACGTCCGGTGCAACAACGGACATGCTGTTAGCTTTTCTAACGCTTAGGAATAAACAACTGTTTATCGTCCATAACTGCATGACAATGGAGGCTTCCGACTACGGTGTAGGATTCACTCCAATCAAATGCAGAGTTGTTACCCATGACCGGCAGGACCTGCACGTGGTTGGAGCCTGGAGAATGTTAAGAGATTCGTTCGCTTCGGTAGCAACATCGCAACTGGAGCGTCTGTTGGTGATGTGATCTCGATTCGTATCCCAAAATCCTGTCTTGTTTTCACTAGACTGAACCATCCCTTTTATCGCCCTGGTGTCATTCTCACCTTGAAAAGGTGCATGCATCCTATTGCTTTACACGATTTACTCCTATACAGTTGCGATATATGATCCATTCGTTCAGTGGGGCTACCCCAACCACCTGCCTGCAAGCACCGCTGCTTCCGGTCCCCTCACGTAAATTTGTGTGTACGTGCGTGTATTTGTGTGTTAACAGCACCAATTAAGAAATGAGGGATTTAAGCTGCGTGTGATGGGTCCGGCAACCGTTCCTTTCAGGAGATCGATTCACTGCGATGGCCACAGTGGCGAAGACACGTATTGCATGACTCTACCCAGCGGTTACCACGTCGTGCGTTGTTCGCGGTAGCCTGACGAAGTATTGGAGAGAATGGCTTGCTGAACAGCCCACAACGTGGGGAAACACGATGAAAAGGCATGCAAACGATCTGACATTAGTCACTTCTTTGCTTGTTACTCGGATAGTGCCCGCAGTTGCAGTATGCTGTTGACTTGATAGTTTTGAGAAAGTGGTTCCATAAAATATCCGCTGGTTTGTTCTTTTATCTCTGGCCGGCGGTGGCCAAACGGATAAGGTCGTGGCGTTTGGACGTGAAGGTCACGGGCTCGAATCCTCTCACCTCCGGTCAACTTCCCCACTTGGCAGCCCTCTGCTGGCTGCGGCGCCCTTCCTGAAAATTAATGAACACTGTTATTTCATTAGTGGTGGAAGTAAAAGATAAATCGGACAGAATCCTTTTCACAAGAGAATTTTCAATTTTAGTTCTTCCCGATAACTTAAAATATACAAGAACCTGAATTGGAAAAATAAACAAAAGTTTCTTCTTTTACATCGCTTTTATCCAGTTGTTTTCTTGTTTCTTCGTTGGCATAACATCTGTGACTGGACTCTGTATCTGGATGAATTGTCACAGCTATCCCGGAAGTACACGACTGCTTTTGCGATTATCACCGCTCGTCAAGCATGCATACGGGGATATTGTCTTCCCGAACATCCTCACGCTTATACAGTTGTAATAGGGTTGGGTTACCAAAACTTAATTTACATCGTCGAGAGTGTGCATGGACGCTCCACTGAAGAGTTCATAGAAAAATCTATGGTGTTATTCGTCGGTACTTCTTTGTCAATTTAGCTAAGTCGACCTAAGGAACAAAGGTGGACTGCCGCTAGAACAGATGTTTAATGTGATTGATGTATTATATATATATATATATATCTGCTCAAAGGCGAGGGGAGATGGGAATCAATATGCAGACCAAAGAATAGACAATGAGCCCGTTAGATGAACCATAATCGGGTAAAGACCTCTACCCCGTGTGGACCTGCATAAGCCATTTGATTGTGACAGGGACGAAATTTTCGTGAAGACCTGCCAGAGCCCACTTGTTCGTTCTCGTTTGGTCAGACGGGGTGGGACTGAACTCGTATCGAGACTATCGATTGAGGCCTCTAGAGGTCGCGACAACGATAAATCCAGGTTATAATGCAAGGGATGACTTCAGTCTTAATATCGGTCGTTTTCGAACTGGCAGACAACTTCATGGGTATTCGTGTACCAGAGAATGTCGCGGGGTTATTGGTAGTAGAAGATTAGTAAGAGAAAAAGTGTACCATAAATAAAAATCTTCCATAACGGCGAAATTGGACTTTCGGGGCATATCTTGTTCCTCATGGGCAATATTCCGACGTGATGCCGTTGATTGAAACGCTTCTTTATGTTGGACTTTGTTTTGTCCAAATGCTCGCTTTGGAAAAAGCGAACTTTCTCACGGTAAATCTGTAGGTTAAAATGGTTTCTTGTTGATGATAATCTTGAAAATTGGGTTTATTTTGGAACAACCATCCTCCTGAACGTTCATAAATCGACAGCGTTTTGCCATTGGGTACCGCTTCATCTTCATTTTTCAAAGGTCGGTTTTTAATTCGTACCAAATCGTTCTCTGTCTGAGAGCAAATTAAAGCCAGTCAAAATAGTTCTTTTTTAGCACGTAGGTAAATGTACACGGTTAATTACTTCGTGGTCTCTATGATGTAGACAGCATTGTAGGACAGATGGAGAAGGCGATTGGCTCCGTGATACGAACCACAAGCCAAATAGGCGAGATTAACCATATCAAAAGATTCCCGCAGGGAACAAAGGCTGCTTTATCGGCGAAGAACCGCAGCATATCCAGAATGCAGGCAAGCAGGGCGATTCCGTTGGCCGAGAGTTGCAGTCATAAATCGGGACACGACCAAAGGGGGGAGGTCTTAATAGAACTAAAACGAGAGCGTTAAGTACACTGGAAAAGCGGGTCAGGAGTGCTCATCCATTTAGAACGGGAATCTTGCTTGAGAATGACTCAGAAGAGAAGGTTCCGTATTGCTGTTCGCAAGTCTGAAAACTGATTTGTTTCGATGCACCATAAACGTGTAAATCGTCCACCTGCCTTCCTGTTGCAATGTGCACGAATGAAAGGACGTAATCCTCTTGAAAGCGCCCTACCGGTTTCCTAGTTGTCGCAGTTCGTCAAGCGAATGTACGCGGTGCTCACTTATCTAGCCATTCATGTAATTGAATAGCCTTCTGTTGGTTTGACACTAGAATCTTATTGTTCAAATGATCAACCAAGTTTGTCCATCCCGGGAAGATTCAGTCCCTTCATTTGTATGAAGATTACCTACATCGTGAAAGACCAACTAGTGGCCGTATATCGTTGCTTTGCCGGTGGGGCATTGTCTGATCAACGAATCACCGTGTAATTCTTAAATGGAATGAATGCTCATGAATATTCCTTTTGATTCAGATAATTTGTTTTTAAGCTTACGTCAGTAGTATCATGAATATAAGCAGGCTCACATTTAATCTTGATACCGTTGCGCTGAGGCATGAACATATGCGGATCTGGAGCCCAGTTTCGAATTGATGACTACTACGAGCGTATTCGATACGCGCGTCAAAGTGTGCCACACTGCAACGTTTTCGCTTCATTTCGTGATTTGTTTGTTTGTTTTTTTCATTACAGTATCTTGAACAATACAAACTGCATCCCATTTTTTCGAAAGAAGATTTCGAACATTACTTTGTTCCTCAGGACGATATCGTGAATTCGTTTGTTGTGCAGGTAATTCGATGCTTGTCTTTCGCGGTTTCTGTTTTCAAGTACTTGAGCATCTCGTGTGCAAGATATTACTTTAGTAAAAACCACGCTAAGTGGAATTCTCGACACAAGTAATATTAGTGGCTTTTCATGTTTTTTATGCACTTATCTTTTAGAGAAAATCTGCAGTTTAGAACCGCTTCTAAAATCGATTGTAGTCCATTTTTTCCCAATTTTCTATTCGAATAACTAAAAATGTGAGTTGATCCATTTATTAGCACGGGTTGTGATGGAATGAATTGTATCCAGGTTCGTTGAGCACACCCAAACTGCACGTAATAGAATACAAACGTTAGCATTTGACAAGTGTGATTTTCCAAACAACAGAAAGCCGTTAGCGATTTGGACGACGCACGATCGACGAAACAGCAGACATGCGCGCCCTGAGGGTTTTCTAACCTCTCAGGGATTTTCGTAATTCTGGCTACAAGAACTATTTTCGCCGGATAAAGAACCTATTGTAAATATAGTATTATTCAAAAGTTGTTTCGGAGCTGAAATAAAACGAAATATATGAAATTTAACTGCGTCAAAACGTAGTTTGGTTCTAGCAATTCGATTTTTGACCAGTTGCATACCTCACCGTGATCTGCGGGAGAGGCTGTTGTACTAGTTTCGTCGCAGTCGAAACGAAGAATTCAGAATAAACCCTTTGCTGATAGTTTTAGGCTTGTACACTGCAAGTTCAGTGAAGGTGCACTGATAGCACAGGTACCGACTGCCGCATAAATGGCACTCCCGGTATTTGTGGTATTGAACGCATTTTTATAAGTCCTTGCTACTTCGACTACCGTTTATCAATACGTAAGAGTGAATAGACTCGAAAAGATAGAGTGTATCGTCGCTTACGCGTTTTACCTTCGACGTAAAAGCCGTAATCAGGACAAACCTGCCAGATCATTTTTAAGTTATTTTCACATCTGCGCCGAGGATCGAATAAAGGATGGAAAGTGACTTCTACTCATGTGCCCAAAAAGCCATTTAGCCTGATCCGCAAGTCACGCAGTGCAATCCGATGAGTGGAATAACGTTTATACTAGTGCTAATGATTTCCACCTAGATGACTCTACTGCGAGGGATTACTACTGGCGGTCGCTAAAATGAATGTGTCTGACAGCAGACCACTAACAAAGTTCGAAGTACGTTCTCCTTCAGTGAGCTGGGTGAGTGCACCGGAACGAATGTAGTACAAGGCTTCATGTATATATCCTAACATTACCTTCTCTGAACAGCGATTCACAAATCCCAACAAGACTCCATAGTCAAATGAAGCAACACAGTCCTTCACCAATTTCATTTAGTAAATGCCCATTTCTCCTTCGAATCAGTTTCATCTCACACTCAATGCTTATTTGGGCGGATTCTGCTGCGTTGGTTTTCCGGAGGTGTTGACTTTACTATCATGAGGATGGAGCAGTATTGGTTAAAAAGTGATTAAAAGCCTCGCAATTGCTATGCTTATATGCTCCGTCAGGGTCGCAAATCACAGTCTCTGTCGCCTTAAGATAGTCTGATACGATCTTTCTTTAGGGTTAAATCTGGTATTGTTCGCGACATGTAGATTGTAAAACAAAATATGTTGTTCGGATTTTGCACTTTGAGGTAAAAAAATGGGGATACTAAAATCAGTACAGTTGCAAGGGTTCCAAAAATCTCTGTCGCGTTGGAAACGTTTATCGAGGCAGTTATTTTTGTTTGACTGGCGGGCTAAATGGTGCGTTTGTGAAACACAACCGACGTTTGCGTCTTTCATGCTGTACTGCCTGTTTCTATCATTTTTACTGCAGAACATGACGAATAAAGCAGTGATCGTCCAGAAAATGGGGTCCGATATATTGAGTTCCCGATCTTTACACTGTTATTTGACCTGACCAAATTTCAATGTGACTGTTACGGCTGATCGTTGTTTTTGTCTTTAAGAATGGCTGATGCAAGGGCCGCGCCAATCGTACGGGCATTAGCTTAATCCCTATAGCATCAACGCTGCTAGCATCTCCCATTCCTCGCAGGTTCGTCAGGTGCGAACTGAGTTTTGCACCGGTCTTCGATGCACCGACCTTCACACCTTCACACTCTGACAGCTGCTAGAATATTGTTATCGATTTCAAAAGCCAACGGTCACTGTGTACTGCTTTCGACTGCACTGTGGCATCCTTTGTTGAGGAAGGATGTACTTGAGATACACAACAGAAATGTTCCCCATTCCTTTAGTTACTGGATTTTTGTTAATGTTACTTCGTATGCTCGGAAGCCATTATCGTACTGACAACTTGATTTGGGCAAGATGCTCTCCGTGTCATATACAGATGGATCATCTTAACTGCGCTGATCGATTTTGTCCCTTCGATTTTACTAAAGAGGATGTTCTACAGAATGTTTCGCCTGATCTAGCATACGGTTAATTTTTACTTCTTTTACTGGGATTTACAGTATGCCAGTGATATCGCCCATCCAGATGGCAGCGTAAAAGCAGTTTAACATGTTTTAAATCGTTGGGCGATTGAGGTATTCGGATGTGATATATATCCTGTATTTTCTAAATGCAGATCCCTTTTCGAAGACTTTCAGGAGTCAATTTTTTCCACTCACTGTTTATGGTGTTTACTTATTGGTTGCCACTTATACTACGTATCTGAGATCCTTGTTTTAACTGTCAGTGCCAGAGGAATCGCATCACGAATTGCTAAACCCGAAACAACTTTCTCGAACTTCAGACACCTGTGGCGCTACCATGATATCCCGCTGTCTTTCAAGAGAATTGTGTGCAATGTCATGGCTCATAGTATTCCTTTTTACGATTAAATGACCTGGCCTCTCCGCGTTGAGAATACTTTTCTACTGTCTGTATTAGGCCACCGGGTTCACCGAGTAATCGCTCGTGTGTGATGAGGACATTGAGCATTGGTGTCGCTGTATGTTGGGTGTTTGTAGTTGCCTTTTGGCCAAGATACCGGCTTTACACACTCTCGGATGGCTACCCTTCCGTGTTCTTCGGCACATTTCGCAGAGGGCTGAAAAAGTGGTGCGGTGAACAAGTTGACTTGGTGGAGACCTCTGAAGTTAGCTTCGGTTTATGGCTGTTGGTTTTCTGGTTGTGACCTGAGTTGAGTGTTGTTCGTTAGAGACGCTGAGGGATAGCGTCCAATTATATATATACATATATATATATATATCCTTTTACGTGCCCTGCAGGATAGCTTTCCCAAGCCGATGCAAAAGCACCCAGCAAATCAATGGAGAGAAAAATTACGAACTGAATAATAAAAAATGCAGCTAGATAGGGATAAGCGAAGGAATATTTCCCCTGTGGTCACCCCATAAATTTCGTAATTTTTCGTTTGCCTTCGTGAAAAGGGAGTTTGGCAGAAAGAACGCACGGCATCCGCGCCACTTAATTCGACGCTAAAATGGATATATATATGATATATGATTGTGAGTTTTGTGTATATACTTATATTTTGCACAGATCTCAACACAGTGTGCCATCATAATCAGGGCGAAGAATGAAATCAATAGGCAAAAATGAAATAAGAGACTGTAGAATTCACAACGCATGTCAATTCTTCCATTCTTCATCTCTGCATCACTGGCCATCCATCGAGATTCATGAGTTCTTTGCGGGTTTGGTACTTCCCGCTTACCCAAACAAAGAATAGAGTTGACTTAGGAGACCTTATCCAGATCCTTTGATCGAATGGTCTAGCTCACAAGACAGCAATACGATCTGAGGGTCACATAACCCGCTGGGGGCCGGTTACTAACTGTTCAGTTCATGCGCTCTTCGGATGGAGCTGGGCATCCTGGGTGGCCAGTACACCCCCTCACCACGGACGCCGGCAAGCACACAGCCCTGTGCTTCGTTCGCCGCCTGTGGCTAGTTTGGAATCATGGTTCAGCCAACTTCCCTAGACTATTAACGTGGTGGGGTGCACTAAGCGTTCTCCTTCGTCCTGGCACTTTAGAAGGAACACCTCCGACACAAGAAGGCGATAGGTAGGACTTCCCCAGTATAGGCTATTTGAGACGTCGGTCACCAAGGGGCATTTCGCGAGGCGTTCAGGGTTAGTAGCCAACTCAGTCTGAGACACCCATCTCCGACCATGCTAAAGCATTTGGAGGCCAGGATTCTGAATAAATCGGGAATGTCCTGTATGAGTTATGCATTACTAACCTGCCCAATAGCCGCGCTGGAAGCGCGAGATGTTATACTACTTCTGACTAAAAATATATATTTATGCAGGCATTGCCGAAACTCATGCGGCAAGCATCATGTAAACGCGTTCCATTTCGGTAGATAACTGCATAAAAACGAACGCTTGGATTTGTGTTCTATTTATTCAGCGATAACTGGCGAATCTCTTCGATATTAAGCTGTAAGCTTTGGATTCATTTAGCAAACAAATAGACTAGAAAGTCAGTCGATATTCTATGTTAGCCACCATATGTATGTCTAAACCACGATGCAATGAGAGCTTGTTGGGAAGAACAAAGTGAGATTTGTTCACAACCGTTTGAGGCATATATTGCTTAAACTCCAGCATCAATTAACAAAGATAATCAATAGGCCTGCCACTGTCCTTTAATAAGTCTTTGGTCATTTTGTTGTAGCGTCTAACAGCTTTAGTGTGAATTAAGTTTTACCTTATGCTCTAAGAAGTTTTGGAATTCCTATGTCAATATCTACTGGTTAGGTAGCTCACTGAATTAGCACGTTAGAACATGAAATATTTTGAATAGGTTAAGATTCAGAGTTTGATGTGTTTTTACATTAAGCATGTCCTGAATCCAAGTGTGGCTTCACCCAAATTACTTCAGAATGCAAGAAAACCACTTCTCAGGGTAGCATGTTTGCTAAATTCTGGTAGAATGAAACGTGGATCTTTTTTGAGAGGCATTATCATTTATTTATATTGCCTGCTTTCTTTGAATGAGTGGACTATCTCCGTCACCATAACGTCGAAGTTTCCGCTAGCCGTAATCCATTCTTCCTAAATCCGTTTGTAAAGTTCCTTCTCATTTTATTCATGTAAGAGTAAACGAATTGGAAGAAAACAAAAAAGGGTAATGAACTTTCGGAGAATTTCCTCCGATAAATGCCACTTTTGTAAGTTTTCAAGACACTACATGTCATGCATCTCTCAGAAAAATTAGCGAATTGCTTAATCGAGGCATTCATCATTTGATACTATTGCGCATGTCAGTTACTTTCCCCGCTTTATTACGTGAATAATCCATACTCCATATCCACTGATGCTTGTAGCGTCTAAATATTGCCCAACTTTATCTGGACCTGGTGTATGAATTATTGGTCATAATCTACATCAGGATTAGAAGAACAAACTTCTGTAATGAGTGTTTAACATGGTTGTAAGTAACTCTGTGGTCAATTTCAGGCGTGAGTGATTTCATCCGTGAGAAAAATTCTGTTGGCATTAGTTTATTCCCTTAATATGCTGTGAATAATGGCCTTCTTTAGTTCGCTGCGCTGGAAAAGCTTAAAAACATTTTTCAGTTCATCGAAATTTTCTAATCACAGTACGGTACCAAAACGTTTTGGTGTTTCTCACTGACTGCTTACTTTTGACGATAACAGCGTTGGGGATTAATACAACGCAATTTAATGATCTTGACGCAAGATCAACTTTGATGTAAACGCGGTCTTTCCTAAGTGAAAATCTTTCTGTTCTTGATCATTCCTGATTATTCGACCTCAGTTAACGCCGAATACCCCAGGTAGCAAATAATTAACTTCTGCCTAAAATACGAACGTAACCTTGGTTGCAGCAGTCGATAACAAATTTTCTTTAAACGAGGGAGTTAGTCATCACTTATGAACCCTAACCAGCATAAATCCTATCACCCTGTCAAAAATGTCAAGTTTCCGTGCTTCAACAGGATTTCATTTTTATGTCCAGGCGCGTCTACCTAAACAATCAAGGTCACCTGTGTTTAACAGCCCTTATTACAATATACAAACAAATATAATAAGAGAAACCTGGAAGTAAATTTATGATGTTCTCTGATACATCTTTATGCTTTGCAAATACTGAAACTCTAAACATATTCACAAAAGAAACTTTTGAATGCATCACCATCCGCGATACTTGTATATGCATTGTACCGGCAAAATAATTTCCCTCAGATGGGGACGGGGATGGAGAACCTGGGGTTCCTCTAGACGATGGAAGTTATCACACTTCATTCGGTGACTGTCGCATGTCGAACGGGGACAGCGTACAGTGCAGACGATGCTACCGCATCCGGTTCCACCCTCTTTATCGAGCGCATCATGTAACGAACCTCAACCGAGGGTGGAATCGTAACTTAGACACTAGAAACAACAGAAAAAGACTACGAGTTCCGAGGTCCTGCTCGACAGACTTGAATAAGCTCTCTCGCGTGTGATTCAGTCGCTTTCAATTGCTGGATTAAGGCCCCATTGTCTTGGGTCAAAGGTTCTCGTTAGGACTACCGAAGAAATCTTTATCTACAATGTGGACAGTCCCAAAGCATCGTCCATCCAAACGCCTTCGGTCCCTTTTAGATGAATGTTTTTGCTCACTTTCTAATTTGAGGGTCGTACATTATGGTACGACTAATTTCTTATCGGTTGATTTATGTGAAGGTGATAATGGGAAGGCACGAAGTGGTGAATCGGACACATTGCTTAGGCCTAATTGTTCGCTTCATTTGTCTGTTTTCAACGTCTGCACAGACTCTCCTGACCGGACCTCTTAAAACCTTTGAGCTGGGTGTATACTGCATATCTAGGAAATGTCCATACTTATGCATGTCTGCTTCTGTAATTACTCTTCGTAGCGTAGGTACATAGCGATGCCTCCTTTCACCCACTGCTTTTCGGGTGATGCCCGAGCTCATTCTGCGCAAGGTATCCCTCGGAATACGGAGCTGAACATGCAATGTGGGGCCACATTCTAGCAAGCAGTATTTTTTTTAGGTTGGTCGGACGGTTCTGTGCGTGTCAACAGCAATCAGACGAAATATCGTCACTTGTTCACTGTATCTATGTTTGCTCCCACTGATTGTAGTTCTACTGACGTTATTAACGAGTACTAATGAGACTTTCTCCGATTACTCCAAGGGGTGTGTTCAGCGGACGTTGTTTACGTTACTGGTAATTTCAGTGTTTTTATTGGCTGTTCAGGAGAGACAGAAAAATACGTCGGTCGAGCCGAAAGTGGCAGTTGCTTTATCCAGGTTTGTTCCGACCATAGACCGTTTTTGACGAGCGCTAGCTTTTTTAAACCACTATATTGTCTTACCCCACTTCCCCGTTTAACTTTATACTGGACTCAAATTGACGACACTATCAGTGGTTACCTGTTGCGTGAATCAATCGAAGATTGCCGATCCCTTAGTCCGACTTTTCTTTGCACTCACTTGATAACTAACCGTCTTGCATAACTTGAGTTCTAGTTCGAGCTTTCTACGCACAATTTGATACTCAGAAATTGAATGAAGGTTGGGAATAAATCAAGGATTTGTCGGCAGTTGCCGCTACTCAACCAATTGAACGTCCATCAGTAGAGTACTCGTTTTGTCACTGGGAGATTCTATCGCTTAACAAAGGTACGTCCCGCTAGACCACACTTGCACCTAGGCTCTTGGTTGTTCTAACTTTCAGTTCTTGTTATTCAATCTTTAGTTTACTTAACACATTGAAAACGGATCTGCTTTCGTAAATTCACTTGTAAAGTAAGTAATAAACATTCCCAATCAAACTCGATTGTGGTCTATGTGCGACCACACAACCTAATATAAATATTGATACTATTAACAATATAAATGATCACCAAGATGATATAGTGGTACATAAAAATCCACTGGAAAATTCCACTTACTATCCTTCTTTCATCATCATCTGGTTGGCATCAATATTCAAGTGCATTTTGTTTTGCTGCTTTTATTGACCACGTCCTGTTCCCGCAGTCTTTATTGCAATACGAATTCATGACTGAATTCACTAATGATAGCCATGTGATCACCATACAGTTGTTTCTTTCCATTTGCAACAAATCGTCCGTGGTGGTAATCTACTGTAGCTTACCTGGAACACACATTCTTGTTGATTTTTCACAGTGTAGCAATGCCTCTTCAGATTTTACTATCTAATCTAACAATAAAACGGCACGGATACTACCCAAACAGAGCCGCAAACATCAACCTTCGTATAATTTAATCGCTTTAAGAATAAAACTAATTCTGCTCCCTTCACATGACTGGTAATAGTCAAGAGGGTTCATGGCTTGTCACCCTTTTCTTAGGAAAAAAGTCAGAGGTCGGAACTGCATATCCGCTGGTCACTTTAGTGGTAGATGCAATGGGTCTCTCCCCATTGACGATTTTAGATTATGTGACTGTGATACTTATACTTTCAGTTTCACACTTATCGGCCCCCTTTCTGCACTGGGGGCCCTTGCGGTCATGGAAACATCCTCTTGCTTCAAGCATGTCTTTAAAATGATAAAATAATTCTCTGCTTTGATTGCGAAACCCGTCATCAATGCTGAGTAGACTTATCCCCGCTCAATCTCTGTGCGAAGATGACGACGTGTCTTTTTCGATACCTTGATACCTTACTATTTTATCTCTGTTTTCCGCCTGTGGACCATCGTTTACGGCTCCTAGGATGGAGAGGGCCGGATCACGGATTTCTGCTCCTACTACGTATTGCCCAGCTCGGTGATGAAGTGCAAGCAGCACTCCACTCTACGTGCTGCCTATTCGTTTTACAATGCGGCCACAGTAACTCCATGGCCTGCCTTGATTCAGGATATGTTGATTATGGCCAAACAGGTTAGTGTCGAGTTCGCCTTCTTCCATTTGTCTCTTTGGTATCTATCACCATTTTTCTGGCATATATATCTATATATAAACGTTATGTACCTGAGGTCGCATTGCTAAGGGAGAGACACAAAGCTTGGATAAAGGAGAAAAGTTGCAAAAGGTTTGCCACACGCTAATTTTCCCACACTTCGTCAATGTTTATTCATCATAACCCATGGTTCATCTGTTAGCGTGGGACCGCGGGGTTACCCAAACCGAAATAGAGGTTTGCCTGACTTAGTCTCCAAAACAGCGGATAAAAAAAGGATTTCGTAATCTTTTAGGAGTTGACCGTTGGAATCCCATTTTATGTGCCTCTTTATCGAATTAGATTTGAGGTCCAAACTCGCCGAGGAAGCTTCCAGCAGGGTAACTGACTGAGGCACTCGGTCGATGCGCTCTCGTACAGGTTCTCCGTCGTCTAACAGGCCGTGAGCATAGCTTAGTAGCAGTAGCAGTTTTGGCGGCCATGCCTTGTGCTGGAATGAACAAATGTTTCTTTGTCAAAATCACCTCAATTGATAAAATCTCAGCCAAGTTATTTATTCACGTGATTCACTCCTGATGTCCCTGTTTGTTTGCGTTGTCCTAAAGCGTGCGTTTGTTTTACTCTTAGTCAAGCCATAGACTACTAAGCGATAAAAAAGCTTGTGGTTTAGAACATCTCAAAAAAATCCGCGGTCGTAATTCCTGACAGAACACGTTTGACCGCATCATAGTGCCATCATTGGACTATCATAATGTTTTATGAGAAGATATACCAGGCAAAAACCAGCCAGGTCGTCGACACTGCTGCTTAATTGGTAATTACATCCTACTCTCTTCATGGCTAATCGGTGTGTGATCGTTCTAAGATGACATGCAGCTTATGTCATGTGCACGATTTGAACCCTCGGATTTGCGAGACAATGAAGGAATCTTTTATTAGTAAATCACGTTGTGCTTCAATAGGTTAACAAGCGCCAATCTGTACGACGACGACCACCACCACGGGGACAACGATATCCTCCATTTTTTAATTGTTTTCCAGTACACATTCCGGACTGATCTGTTGAGTTCGTATGTGACCTCGTGACCGTGGCCCCCAGTCCCTCGTAGTGCAGTAAGCGTTATTCATTGCACTGTGTGCACTGAGTGAGTCAGTCGCTTCAGCTGAAACCGGACTTACTACCATGGACCTAAGTGTGGGATCTAATCGAGTGCACACTAGTAAGACGGTGACGAAACTGCTCATGGTTGATTCGTGAGAGCCTAGGGAGGGTCAGAATTTCATAAGTGGTAAACGAGACATTTGTGAAAAGACTCAGAAATTTCTCCCAAGTTCCCCTCTTCCTACTTTTCGTGCTACAACATCGTTTCCCTTAAGTGGCAGATCATAGAGCATCCTCAAAATGAATTTGGAGCATGCACGGCGATTGTTTTGACCGTGGACATGAAGACGGGTGCACATTTTTCGAACCCTGTCTTCAGCCTAAAACATTTATGTTAACCAACAAATCATTCTCCTCGAAATTTTCAATTTACCCAACTAGTTAATGCTATTTACGTTGCCTCATCCGAAATTTCTTCCGTTGGGTCCATGAAATGCACGCGGTCACAGCACTTATGCTTCAAAATGTGCCGTAAAAGATCTTTAAGAAAACGGCTTTTCGTTATCACAGCTGTTGGAAGTCAGTCACTTCAGCTAAGACGAGATCTTTTCACTGTGAATAATGGTTGCAAAGCTTGTTGGGACAGCTTTACAACATTGTGACTGAATCACGAAATATTAATGTAGAGATTTGACAACCGAATTGAGAACCGATCCAAGATGGAGAGTATTTTGTTCAGATAATACGAAACTCCTCATAGCTGTATTGTGCTGTCCGAAATGTTCAGCTTGGTCGTCAGCAGCAATGTTGACGACGTATGTTTGATCCCCACGTCGAAGCACTTTTCCGACGCTGGTTTGATATTTTCATTGCCCTTAAGTAAATCAAATAATTATGTTGTAACAGAAAGCTGCAGCACAGGTAACAGGCTGGTATTCGGCAACTTCGCTCGTCATCATCGGGAGAAATCTTTGTGGTTCAAATCTTTGGGACCTGAGTTCCTTTCTGTCGGGCTACCCTGGTTCCAGGGTGAAAGTAACAATGAACTCTAGTAAGGTCATGACGATCTTTCATTCGTGTCCGGGAGCAGATAATCACTGTAATTTTACCGACCTCGTACAATAAATACCCAACTGTTTTTCCCAGCCGTTCGACCCTTGCAATTTTTGAAATAGCCATTCTCATTTTGATATGCTTTCGTGCCATATGTGTATAACTACACTGACCAAGGAATGGGGTCACGGGAAACAACTATTCGTTGTCGCGGCCGTGTTTTTTTCTTCTTAAAGAGTCAGCCATTGTTTACGTTATTCACTAAACTTCAGTATTTCAATTTTTCCAGGTCAACTTCCCTGATTGATGGGTTTCCCCTCTTCCTTTCAGATTTAGAATTGTCTGTTTATACATAACTTTTCAACTTCAGAGCATCCGGTTGTAACTTTAACTGAAGTTCCCATATAGGTTCTTTGATCCGATTGTGAATTCAGGATGGGTCACCGATGTCGACACAGCGGCCAGCCAATGACGTTTGGTTTTAAACATTTCAACATTTGTGAGTTGTCTTGAAGTTACAACCGGTTTAAAGTCCTAACGAAAACTCCACTTTATGCTACAACCGGTTATTTTGAAGTCAGGAATGCATGATTTTTGTTGCTCTAATCATACGGGCATTATCTCATCAAATTTGTAAGATTAAGATTCGATTTCTTTTCTGCAGCTCAAGTTTGATGTGTTCAACGCATTAGATTTAATGGAGAACAAAAAATTTCTGGAAGAATTAAAATTCGGTGTTGGAGATGGAAATTTGCATTATTATTTGTACAACTGGCGTTGTCCTTCTGCCCAGCCACCAGAGGTAGGCAAACTAATTGTTCTGATTTGTTTTCGATGACAATCTCTTGAGTTTCTTTACGCCTTTGTTAACTGCCTCAACACCATTTGGCAGGATTGTTGTTTTGTGTTTCTAATCGAAGCCATGCCGTAATTTTGCCGCATCGACCTGTAAAGCACAGATGTGTTTGAACAGATAGCATTGTCAATCTGTATGCATCGGCTTGTTGAAACATGTCTTTTTCCCGGACAACTGACACATCTGTTAATGTCTGTACTGTGCAATGTATTATTTTCTCATGGTAGTAGATGTTGGTGACCGATTGCACTTCCTGCGAACAACATTGTGTGCGGTCATTCGGTTCATGTAGGTGCATTCCATTTCGAGGAGTTCCATTTATCCTTGCGAAATACCAACAGTCCATACCTTTTATGTGCGTGTGCCATTCTTATGTTGCATATCTGTGGGTTCGAGTGACTATGAACCTGAGATGATGCAGTCCATCCTGGCGAAGCGGGCGAATATAAAGCAGTCTATGACGATAAAGGCTGTGTTGATTCGTAGGTGTTCGACAGTGGATGCCTAACCTGTATTGGAATAATAATGCACAAGGTATGAAAGGGCTACACAGCATTGATTTTATAGAGCACAGAGTGTGCAAACAGCTCATAATTGCAGATGCCGCCGATTTGTTGCATGCGAAGATTTCCAATGTTAGTATTCTTAGGGCTCTAGTACGTGCTAGGTGTATAGACGCATCAGCAAATACCATAAACTTATTTGCTTGTTTCTTTAACTATATCTGTTTGTAGGCATTACTAAGACCAGCTAAACCTGGGCGACCTTGGTTGTCCAGGTAGACGCTGCCGCACATAAAAAATGAAACCCTGCTGGAGCATGAAAATTTGATACGCGTTTTTCGAAAGGTCTTAGGACTTATCCTTGTTTAAATTCATGAGTGATAACAGGCTCGCCTGTCCAGGAAAGGCATTTATTTTATGGATTATTCTACCCACGATTACGCCTGTATTCGTGAGCTGAAAATAATTGTTTATCACTTGGGGTATTCTGCATTAACTAGGGTCTAATAATCTTGGCCGATCACACAGAAAAATTCTCGCTTAGGACGGATCTTGATTTGCATCAAAGTCGACTTTAAGTCAAGGTCAAGCATGCAGCGCCAACCGCTTATATTGTTACCGCGATAGTATAGCAGCAAGCAAGAAATTTAAATATTTTGGTACCACAATCAAGAGAATTAGCAATCGGTCGATTTAAAATTTTGTCGTTTAACTTTTCAAGCTTTTCAGGCTAAACAAGGCCACCATTGAGATCAAATACAACGAATAATCTGCACCAAGAGCATGCTTTTCAATTATATCCAAAAGTGGTTACAAAGGCACTCATATTTATATTAAAATTTTACGACGCAAATTCTCTTTTGTAATCCTTTCTCAGTTTATTACCGGAATGTCATGCGCCGTCGTCCAGATAAACTTGGATAATTTTTAAGCATTCCAAGTTTCACCAGATATGTGATAGGAATAAATCGCATAACAAATCTGGAAATATAATTATCTTATCCAATAGTAGATGCTGGGCGTTCCGATCTAAGGACACGGTTTTGTTGACGAATGAATGACATGTGTTGACGTGCTAAACATTTACAAAACTAACATTTCTAGGAAGAAGTTCTCCAAAAAAATAGTCCCACTTTTAATTCCCGTCTAAGTTGTTTATTGTCGCATGAATAAAATCAGAAAACCCTCACCAGTGGATCAAAACCGAATGCACCTCGGATAAGGGGAACTTTTTCGTTGTGGTAGCGGAGATATTCCCTTTCTCCTAAGAAAGTATTCGATGTTAAGAGACTTCCGTGTGTCCATAAGAGGCTCTGTACGTATCCAGTGAATAGTGAATTCGAAACTCTAAAGCTTATCGGACTATGAACCAAAGGTACTTTCACCTTGGATGTCCTGGGTTCCAGATCGAAATGACCAAGATGTTGCTGAACGATAGTGGTGGGACTATCGGTAATCACTGTTTATTGATGCTGGATTCCCAGTAATACACAGGCTAAAGTGTTGCGAATTTATCTCATTTTTTCCTCCTAAGCAGTTCATGATACGTCGTGCTTAAGGTAGACAAAATGGGCTATCCACTGAACTCCTAGCCTACTTGCTCAATAGATAATTCCGAAGCATACCGCGTATTATCTAACAGACTCGCTAGTTCTCGTTGGATGAAAAGAATACGAGTTCAGGTATTTGCTTCCTTATGCGGTTACCTTCTTTAGTCGACTTTGCTCATATGACGCCTGTAGCATCATTTGTAAGTAATGTGTTGAATTGATGTTCCTTTGGCTGGTTTCTGGGGGCACAGTAGTGATTTGCGCCTTCCGTTTGGAGCGAAACTCAAATCTGGTGTTTCTCGAGTGCTAGGTTGGTCGAATGAATTGAGGTTTGTGCCTGAAAATTGTGGTCCGAATGGCAGTCAATCAAATGAGGAATTCACAGTATTTTAGAAACAGACGGTTATGAGCTTAGTTTGCTCTTGATGACTAGTGCGTGGACGGCAGCTGGTCTTGTTATCGCGTGCTGACTGCTACTGGCAGGTTCTCAATAACCAAAGTGATCATTCTACCTTACCTTCGGTGATATGAGCCTGTTTTTCCAAATGCTCATCGTTTGTCTTCTTACCCGTTCTTCGTGCTTTGTGAATATGCATGTGTATCCCATGGATTTGGCTGCCATCAAGATCTTTTTTCACAATTTGTAGACAGTTCATCCGCATTTCAACAACCGAATTTAGTTTGTGTTCTAAACAGAGATTCAGTAGGTTTACAATGCATTCATAATTAATACCGAGGTCGGCATTTTCGAATAAAGTTACGCATGAGCTGTAACTTATCTGGTCGTTTAACGGGCGGAAAGCCAATGTTATCCTCTCTGTCGTACACTTTATTTAACTATCGATGTTGGCAAATAAGATCTGCTCGACAGTGGTTCGATTCATTGTGAGACCTAAATCTACTTTCATTTGGCGATGGTTCTGACATTTTGAGAATACCTTTGTAGTTATTTCATCCAGTATCACTTTTTCGTCTGTTCAACAGGTGGCTATTCTGCTGCAATAATTCCGGTCAGGGAAACTGCTCTGCCGTCAGGTTGTTCTGCAAACTCTGTTTACCACAGTTTTCTACGATCACCACTCCGTATGGATGACAAAGGGACTATAAACAGTTTTGCCTGCCTTGTGCAAAATTCCTATCCAAACTGAAGCGCTCATCCACGACCATGAAATTATCTAACTGTTAATGTATCACTGAACAACTGGTCCTCCCACCGTGCCCACTGTATTACAAATATTTCGATCCAATCTTTTTGCTTGCCACGGCACGCTTGTTTCACTCACGATTCCGATCCACTTGGTTGCCTAGTGGTTGACACAGATCGTTTCCAATGTCTATTACTTCATCCCTGCTGCACCGAGTGTGCATGTTTCTCTTGAACTTTGACGAATTCTAGGATCCTATCCGTCCGTTTTACGATTCTGCTCGCTCCAGTTCTACAGTTCATTTCAGTTCTCCCCTGTTGTCGCTGCAGTTGGTGTTGTGTAATTCCTTGCACTCGTGATTGGTGAACGAAATTAAGTTTGCTTATCTGGACTAGGCCTATCGTCTTCTATGGGGGCGACTTTAGTTTTTGCAGTCAAATTCAAAAATAGCTTTATATATCCCGAGCAGTGGATTTTCACCATAAAGCTCAACTGCATGTGTATTAGCGACTACATATGTTGGTGAATGGAACTTTTATAGACGGTCACTGAGGGGAACCATCAAGGTCGCAACATTTGAAATGCTCTTGTTAATGTTGGTAATAATGTTCCTCCGGTTGGTTTAATCAACCTAAGATAACTTACTGAATATAAATCTACGAAAATATGAAAGACAGATTAACTGTTCCCAAGGCGAAACATTAAGTCATCACAGCGTTGTTTGCGGAATTCCCAGATAATTTCCTTTGTTTTGTGTATTAGTATTATTATACATCCTTGCCTCATAGGTCGGTACTTGATTAGCTTAATTGCTTCAGTAAGAACTGGATACCTGCGCGGGCTTCACGATCAGATAAAATACGCTTATTTGCCGTCTATGAATTCGAATATATTCCAGGGCGTGCTGTGATGCAACTTCGTTGCTAACCCTCTTCCTGTCTTCAGCACTGCTGATTTCCTGGCTTAATAGAATGACCGCGGGTCGATATTCACATAATTGGAGGGGTCTCTGGCTGACTTTAACACAGGTACTAAACGTTTGAGCTGACCACCTCGTTCAGTTAGGTGCATCTGTCTGCGATATGTATCTTCGTTGCAAACGTGAATACGAAGATCGACGCACTCACAAAGGTTAGTTGGGGCTTTCTCGCTCGACTGCTTCCGAAGGAGATACGTTCGTTTCTCAGCTACGATTCTCGCGAAATTAAGGGTTCACGTGATGTTTCAATTAAATGGGCCAGTGCGCATTTGCAGCTTCTTCCTTTGTCTATGCTTGTGTCCATATGCGAATGACGAACATCTTGTCATTTTGTGATTTTTCAAGCAGTTGATGACCCCTGACTCAAACCCCAGGGCATTGCTCATCTCGGTTGTGCTGGTGCACATACGACTGACTCACAAATATGATATCGGAAGACAAAATGGATTACGATGATATACGTGCGTGCGTGGTTGAATTGCTGATCTTGGTCTACCATTTTCCGTCTGCTTTCCGGTCACCGCATCCCAGTTTAGATCAAATGGGCCATTCTGGATTTGTTGGTATTTGACCCCACTGAAGCTGCGTCAAGGGGCGGTATCCTGTCCTGAACACAGGAATGGGTTTGTGTGCTTGGTTTGGTCCAGTTGCCTTCCTGAGTTGTCGACCTTGGGGACTGCTGTTACTGGGATATCGCATTGGTGCTCATACTTGAGTTGGCTCCAGTCCAGTTTGGTATAAATCTACGGAACTCGACCGAAAATTTAACTACCGACAACACTGTCAGTAGTAAAACTGAGTTTGCCAGTTTCCGCGTTTATCAGAATGCCGCGTTCGAGAGGTACGAAGGCTCTGGTCGGAGCGAATGGTTTGTTTAAGGGTTATC
This sequence comes from Fasciolopsis buskii, assembly GCA_008360955.1. NCBI lineage: Eukaryota > Metazoa > Platyhelminthes > Trematoda > Plagiorchiida > Fasciolidae > Fasciolopsis > Fasciolopsis buskii. The sequence continues at coordinate 46,431 of LUCM01005492.1, forward strand.
CCAGTATGCTTCGGCGTGGTAACCTTATAAACTCGCGTGAAAATGTGTATGAGTGGTTACTTTTTTAACAAGATGGACCGAATCCCTTGGTAAGAAAAACGAACATTCCATTACATCTAAAGACTTTTGACCGATGGATGAATGATTCATCAGGTCCGAGCACTGGTAGCTAGGATGAGATTCGTTTTCAGTCACGACATCGCAATCCTGTTTGATATGGAGCTTGGGTGAGTTTTGCGTATAAAATGAGTAGAGAGGCACAGAAAATGTCGCACCTGCCAGAAGCCACCAACGCACAGTAGGGGACTAGGGATATCACCGTTGATGGAAGCAACTGTTGGAGGAGTCCCTTAACAAGAAGTGAAAAGATGATGGTTGCAGAAGATGGATAAAAGAGGAATAAAATAACAATCAGAGGGAAAACAATTGTTTACTGCTTTCACCTCATACATTTTGTGATTTTTTGGTTGTTTTCGGTGCGTTTTAAGGGAGACAAGTTTTACAGACCGGCCACACAACATTCACGTCAGTAACTTCGGTTTTGAGCCATATCTCTCAGCATCTCCAACCAACAACAGTCCATATCTCTTGGATCCAAACCATGAAAAAGGGATGCACGCACCGAGGTCAAAGCCGAAGCTAACTTCTTCATACCTCTATGCCAAGGTACAGCCTGACCGCTACGTTGTTTCTTTCAGCTTAGCGAAAGGAGCGCGAAAACGTAGACGATGGAGAGGCATACGCAGTACGTTTCCAAGTCACTAAAGGCAACGAAGTGTTATGATCTCAGTCAGGGGAGGACTGCCTGCAATTAACAAGTGGCAGTGCACCTCGTCGTTGTTCGCCCGATGTTACTATTAGACTTGAGCGATGTTTTGGAGACATCGGTGATCGAAAACGGAAAGTCGCCGGGTACCCGCGACACCGAGAGACCAGGTCTCGAGACCATGAAGAACACTAAAAATTAGATCATTGTACTCCTTTTCCCTGAGGAGAAGCCAGATGTCATGGCGCTGCTATAAATGTCGAGGCTTCGCGAAGGCTGCACGGGCTAATCTCCAACACCTCTGTCATGTGTAGTCAGACTCCCGAGGTACTTGAAACTCTTGACTACTTCCAACCGACCATTACTAAGGATGAGTGTTGGTACAGGATCCTGCAAGTCTTGAAAGTTGGAGCTGCAAAATAATTACCGTATCGCGATGCCTTAATTACTAAGTTTCCCAACATTGGTGTTCTATCTCCAGTGTTAAATTTGTTGCTTTGTGGGGAAAATAAACGGACTATTTAGTGTTTTTAGAAGTTGTTTGCTGTCAGCAAGTTGATAATAAGAACAAACGTTTCGGATTACTTGAGGACAACCATGTTTATGCAATACGATGAAACTTACGGAAGTAATTCTTACTGGTCTCTGAGAGTCGGACATTCCGTCGTTTTGACGAGATCCGTGGCGACCAAACGGACATAAATTCTTTGATGATGGTAGGTCTGAGGTCCTCGGTCCTCACATCCTTCTTTACTTGAATATTATTCATCTTATTTAATACTCCGTTGTAACTGACCTTAAACTAATCAAGGGTAGCACTACATTCTAGAACTACTTCTTAGAGTGGGCCTATGAGTGTGGATTTGACAGAGAGCGAATGGTTTAATACAGTAATCACCTTCATGAGACTTTGATTGGCTGTGCTCACACCACAAAACTTTTTTGTATTCCAAATTTGTCAGTGATTGCTGTTACCAAGCGTCGGATCAGCACCAAGCGATTACAGTTTTCCGATTCCCATCCCTGTCAAAATGCTGATCCGCTACAAAAGTGAACGATCTCCAACCAAGTAAACCCGCTATTTTTGACTTCTGTGTGGTTTTAAGTAGAGAGATAAAAATCCAGCAGAGCGGAGGCAAGTCATTTCCAGTTACCAGAAAAAAATCGAAGTAAAATTTAGGAATGTATATCAGATGACCACAGAAAACCGAGGTGTCGGAACTGTGGAGTTGATTAACTCGATGTCAGCAGCCATAACTTGCGGCGAATTTAGGTTATCCTGTTTGGGGTCTCTAAATAACTATAGTTAGGTGAACAAATGAGCATGCGTGGCATGATGTTCGTTGGTTGGATTTCTGCGAAGACTGATAATAAGAAAGCTTCCTGTTGGTCAAAGAGGTTTTCAGAATCACTCACGAAAAGAGAGCTAAGTGCATTTTTCCCCATATGGAAAGGCTTTTTTTATTCAGAGCCGAAAATGTACTGGAAACCACTATCGAAGTGGCCAAAATCATCATAAATAATTAACAGTAAGGTTTCCTTTTATGCCTGTAAATGTACCAACAAACAAAGGAACGTCGTATGTCGTGCAAGAAGATCGGGTGTGCTTGAACTGCATTATGGTCTGTCGGCAACTTCCAGGAAATCGCAGTTCGCATTCAGCAGGTGAATGACGAATTTGTTTCTTGCCGTATATAAACAATTCAAAATAATTGATATTTAAAACATTCCGGCACGTGTGTAAACAAGATTGTTAGGAGAAAGATTGGTGTAAACAGTATATCCAATTGAGTGAATGTGTACAGTGATATAATCACCAGCGAGCTCAGAAAGCACAACTGAATTGGGAAGCCCGGGGTCTGCCCTTAAATGTCTCGAAGTGGGTAGTTGGATCACAGCATCGTCTACCATACAAGATAGACGGAGACGCATAAGTCCAAATAACTGCGCTCCTTGGATTATCATGCGTTTTGCGGAAAGTAACCACGTTTTTTGTCATATGTCTTGCTAAGTATTCGACAAGCCTTCAGAAGCTGCATAAATCACATGTCTCCGAGTTTACTTAGATCCAAGCATTTGCTATCTCTGTGGCCTCATTCAAAGTACGAAAATATCACCGAGGTGACAGTCTCTTCTATTCCCGAGAAATGGGTCATGCGTTCCACGACAAATCCGTAAACTGGGCTTACTTTACATCATTCGCTCTCCTAAATTGGCAGTGGTAGCCCGGAAAACCTGAACTTGAAGCAGTGAGTGATTATGGGATTTCTTAGCTTTTTCGACTGAGGAACCGAGTGATGGTAACGTTTGATCATTGACGATGGTCCACCTATTCCAGAAGTCGATGACAACGATATTATAATTACTTGATCACAATCTTCCCCCTTATGGTGTCGTTCGGACTTGGGTAGGAGCAACTGCATTACTGTGATTTCACTGGGTAACTCAAATTTGACCATATTTGTGTTTTATGTATTGTGTCGCCTAATAGAGCAGGAAATCTAGGGGATTTTTAGGTAAGTCTCAACTAACCTTGAATCACTCAACCTAGTTCATACCCGTGCGATTTTATGCCTCCTTGTGTATAGATATAATTTTCTAATACTTTCCTTTTCTTCCTTCTTTTGTCATTTGTTTTCTTTATTAATGAAACAGGAATGCTCAACATTTTCAGGGAAGCGATCGTGGCTCGCAGAACGATGCCAAGTGGAGAAGTTGACCAATGGTAGAAGGATTCTAACTAGCAACCTTGAAAATGAAATGCCTCTATGTTGAACGTTTGGGGACAACCGGGTGGTATCCATTATAGTTGGCCTTATTTCCACCTAAAGATTATTTAATTTGCTTTTCGGCAACAATAAGATCACCCAAAATTTATGTTGAAAGCAGACGGCCAACATCCGGAGCATCTTCAAAAATCCAATCTAACAGTTTTAAAAACATATCTAGCTATCCACTGAAACCATAGGCGCTAAACTGTTAGGACTCAGAACGCAAAATCGTTCTTTTCGGGTTCGTATTCCAGTTAAGGCTAGGCTGAATGTGGACTGTTGCTAGAGCCTAACAAGCATGATAAGAATTTTGCGCAGTGGCCCTTGGGTTTCGGCGGGGAAGTGGAAACAGAAACCGAATGGTGAGTGAACTCACTCACAGATCAAATGGCATAATGGAAGTGAATAACAAAATAGTGGAAATTTTATTGAATACTCCAAGGGCTTGAAGAAAGTTTCCCAAGTTTGCTAAAGTAAAAAGCAGCTGCAGTATTCCTCAGTAAGAAGATAAAACGCATCCCAAGCACCTGAAAACTGTTTGAGATTGGTCAAGAAAACTTGTCTTTTTTCTGATTTATTGCGAGCAATAGAATGTGTAGCTATCTTACCAAATTTTCATGCCACAATTTCAGCTAGCAAGTTCATTACGGCGCTAGCGCTAATGATATCTCATGATGGATTGCCGGGAGTATTTTCATGTGACCACCATTCATTGTTTTATGAACCTTTCGAATTTCATTAGTACATGGCTCGCAACACTTCGAATATGTAGCACCTACAATTCGCTTACGGTTAACGCCGGGATATTCGTTCTGTGATTCACGTTGCTGTTCACGCTTATAATCACATTGCCGTATCAGCAGACCAGACAAAGCCCTGCTTGTGAAGCCCCGAAATTAAATCCACCTGCATCGTTCTGGGCTGTCAGTAGGTATTTCACCCTCTTATGTACTACAAATCACAATGAGCTTTTAGCAATATGGAAAGAATGAATGATCGAATAAACTTAAGAACCCAAGTTTACTGAATACCAAGCAAAGAGTCCCCGTATTTCTTTCCTTTTCGGGTACGGAAAACCTTATTTAGTAATACAAATGGTATCAATAACATGAAGAAACTGGGTATCATCTGATTTTTGGACCATGTTGACATGCAGCGCATCGAAAAAATAGTGCATCCGTCTCGATACTTTTTTGGTGCACAGCTGAGATTGGTGTTGTGCGACAATATTATTCTGTTCTGGACTAACTTCGTTCAATTGTCCATCGACTGCTTACACCTTCGGCCACCTAGCTCTAGCCAAAATCGGTAATTCCCTAGCTGTGATCCATCATCGTTTATCAGGTTCACACAACTGTTTAACCACAACCCGTAATCTGTAAACGTGAGAGAACAAATTTAAGTGGTGTAGCACCTCTGAATACACATTAGATTAGTCCATGTTCACTCCATCCATATTTTTTGGATGCGCCTAACGGCAGAATGGGTAATTCAAATAATAAACCAATCTTTCGCGGTGAAATCACATCTTCCCATTGTCCGTAAATGGAATATCGTATGCCAGTGATACGGAAGAAGCATAGTTTTTTTAGTTTCACACAAATGGCAGAGTTTTGCAGTTATACATTGTGACAGAAATCAGTAACAGGTAGAATGAAAAAGCAAGCGGTCCCTATCTCTTACTCTCAGTTAAAAAGACCTTTGATGCGCATGGATTGACAATTTGAGGACATCTCACACCGTTGGCCGAGGTACACTTCTGCTTTCAAAATATACTAAATGTGTTGAAATTCCTCGCTTGTTCATCAGGTAGTGCAATATTACCCAGAACTCAGATGCATTTTGGCAAGACCGTAAGAATTTCCGGATTTCTGGCTAGAGAACAGTGTTGAACAATTACAGGGTTTTAGGTAGTGATTAAACAGATGCGGGTTATTGTTATAGGTTAGTGAGAAAAGGTCCAGTAAGGTCGTTGTCATTTCACCGTTGCTTTCGCATGTCTTCCTTCCGTTCTTGGCCTTGGAGAATCTCTGGAGCAATTACTTCTTTCGGAGAGATTCCAGTGTTACAGCAACCGGTGTTACATCCGTTCTACAAACAGAGGAAGAGCAAACAGTCGTTCACTAATTCTGTTGCCTGATGCAACTAATTACTGTCTTAATTCCGCAAAGCTGATCTTACGCTTAAAGCATAAGTTCTCAGGGGACGATCCTTGACGAAAATGTTGGATCTAAACAGGTTAAAATGGTTGAGGCATGTTGTGCATATGCCAAATGTTCACTGTTGGAGTATAATTTTCTACGAGGCTAATTGTAGTCGTAAGAAATGTTACGGTGATCAATTCGCCGCAAGTTACTACAATTGAAAATCTTAACCGGTGGCGTTATTAGAGTAGGACAGGTGTGATTTACGGGTTGGGGCTCACGAGATCACTCGGTCGAGTGATAGTAGGTTTTAGGTTATGTTGCTAATTGCGGCAGTCAGTGGAGTTCCTTACTGGAATTCGTAATTTCGCCGAACAAACTTAGTAAAAAAGCTACTCACCGAAAGGTAATCTTATTACGTAAATAAACATGGTTCTGAAGTTCGCAACACTTCAGTCCGGTCATAATCAAATTTCAAACTGCCCGCTGTGTGAAACGAGATCATGAGGAACTTTCTTTAATTTCGTACAGATTCCTCATTCTGAGGTCAAATGGTGCTGGCAGTTATGAGCGTTGTGGGGTTTCCACAGGAGTGCACGCCAAGAAAATAGCAAATACTTCAACCTTTCGCTATGGACAGTGAGCACGTGAATTAATCATTTCCAAAGTGTATGTGGTGGTCAAGGCCTCCCGCGAAATGCGACATCATACAGGTAGTTGGTTGCCCCCTGCGAGCAGGATGCCAGTTGGTGAATAGTTCCAATCTAGGTGAGGTATACGGAGCCCATTGTTTGTGGTTGATTTCACTAAGAATCCTGTATCTAAAACATCTTAGTGCTAGGAGAAAGACATGAGCGATTTTCCAGAGCGACAACGCATTTCCAAAGGGTTAACGAATGTAGAACATCACGATTATTTCGACGGAGACAGGACTTGTTTGGAGAACAGCCTCTATGGCTTTCCACAAATCTATTTCGTTGGCCAAACAGACTCTCAAGTAAACTGTGTAGCATGGGTATCGCGCGAAAGATCACTTCTTAATGGAATTCAATTTTTTATTGCTCAAGTTACTTTTGTTCTAGAGACGATGATGCCGAGAGATGGAAACCGAAAGCCGGAACATTTTAGTCAGAAATCTACCAAGTACACTAAACCTAAAATACTGTTGATGTCCAGCATGTTTCGACAGTTGTATTTGCATTTCCAAGCTTAATGCTCACGTGGTAATTAATAGGCAATCCAGCCTGTATACTACCGAGAATGCGATAATTGCACCTTTCTCTAAATTATCCAGCTTAGTAAAAAAAATCTCCATAGCCGTTTTAGTTGAATAACGACTATGAATGACCACCAAACCCAAAATTGCCAGAAAATCACTGTTCTAGAGATTTCAACTTTTCTATAGCATCACGCTTACAAGTTTTTATTTCATTGGGGTTGTACCCGGAACCTCCGATTGCTATCCATTCCACATCTATAAGCTAGTGATAAGCCTAATTCATTTATCATTAAAGAATGATGTGGGAATACTGCTCTCAGAGGCGTCTTAATCTCACCAAAATGGCATCGTTGGTCATTATTTAAAAAAATTGCAAATACGTTTTATACACCACTAGTCCATGTGTGAGCATTAACAACACTAATTTGGGTAAATGGCATCCTAAATTTTGTGGTGAGGTGGCGCTAGCAAGCAAAATATTTTTTGTCTCTCACATCGAGTCCATATTTTCCCCCACAGTGGACAGCATTGTTGGATTTTGCTGTACCTGTATCCATAAAAATGACTGGGGATACAAATGACTCCAATTGTTAGATGTAAATTACTTGGGAGGTGGTGTATCTGATTCTTTACGGCCTACTCACACGAATATTTACTAATCAAGGGGCTTTTTAGCAAGAATTTTCTATCGAGCACCTCATTCTGGGCACGCATCGTTTCTCGAACTGTCCTTTGTTTGATTGTAAACACTACCTAAGAGAGCCACTGTTTCCAAACTGAATACATAATTATCAATAGCTCCATGTTAAAATTAATCGACGGGAAAAAATAAAGAGGCTGTTCAAATATTTTGTTTAACTTGGTCAAGCAAGGATATACTATGGTGATCACCATTGTTACAGGGTGAAGACAGAAGATATTCATCTAACGCATCTGATTATGAAATAATCACGAAAGGATAGCAAAATCTTGACATGTTCGCTTTACAAATCTTTACTCACCAGCAGGTCCAGTCTAGTCAGTCATTTGTTGCGGGTGCGGAGATAACACCGATAGGGTTCTTCATGCATTCATCATCTGACTAGCGCAGTTTTTCCGTTTGATCGGAAATCATATTTTGTTTGGTGAGCCTAACTCTATGAAAAACTTGCCTTTGAGTTTGAATAAAGATGTTCCTTA
>LUCM01005494.1:17270-40072 GCA_008360955.1 Fasciolopsis buskii
CATATCCATAACCACTTCAATGGCAAAGTTAAGAAGGAATTGTGAAAGAGGGCAACTATGACGAACAGCGCTTCTCGTAGCGAATTTAGGTGAAACGTTTCCATAAGCGCGAACTCCACTTCAACTGCCCATACAGAGATTGGATAAATGAAATGAATTGCTCGAGTACACTCTTCAATGAGACAGCACAAAAGTACCGCACGAACGACTGAATCGAATGCCGGCTTCAAATCGACGAGGACAGAAATCATGAGTGTACGGATTATGTGCCCATGTTCTGAGATCTGTCGTAAAGTGAACAACTGGTCAGTACAACCAGGACCGGGACGGAAACCGGCTTGGTTCTCACGCATACACGTTTTTCAAGTACTAGATAGCCGGTGGAGGACAGTATCAGCAAGCAGTTGGATGCGATGCTTATGCTTATCACACTAACTCCTTTGTGGTTTTCACATGAGGATCTAACATCTTTCTTGTAAATCGGCACAATCACCGATTCACACGAATCTTTTGGAGTTTTTCCGCCTTTCCAGGTTTGTTTAACTTTTCCCGTCTTTAAACGATCTATCCGCAAGAAAGTGACATGGACCCGTCAGCATTTGAACTTCGCAACCATCCCTTTAGTAACCTAGGAAAGAAGTTTGAGGAGAACGCTTTACTATCCAGTCGGAGATATTTGCTCTCTCGAGACACTGAATGCAGACGAAACGTTTCTTCGGAAGATGTTGTTACACAACGGTTATTGGGAAAAATTCATCGACTTCACCAGCTTTTACGGGCCGAGAAGCCATGTGGTGTACGGAGCCCCAGAGAAACTAATTTACCCTAAAGTGTGCTATAAGGATGAATACTTTAAGAGCGAAACGTTTCCCGGACTCAAATGAGCCTGAAACCGGACGTTTCAACCGAGTGACTTTGGCTTTATGGAAGGGGTACTGAGATAACCACGAAAACCGGTGCGTGACCAATTCTGAGTATCTGATCAGTTCACATGCAACTGCGGTGACATAAAACGACAGAACAAACCGATCGCTTCCATAACGGATGTCTGCGATGATAACAAGATTATTCTGATAGCCAACAAAAAAGGAATCCAGGTTCATCAATAACCAGGTACATAATTGAAAACATATACGAATTTGACTCAGTTTTTGTTTTTCAACTCGCTATTACGCAATTGCAATTCGAAACAAGTACCATTGTCCATCAGGTAATGCAATCCATTTTCATGAATGCAAAAGATAGTGACAATCAATGCATGTACCTTGGAGTTTGCTCTAATTTCCTGAATGGAATTTGCCGGCATTTAGTTCTAAAAATGTCTCGTAAACGTTTTACATATGTGATTGACAAGAATGTTACGAAATATTAACATCTCGCAGCATGAGTCTTCTTTCTGTTTCAGTAAACTGGGTAAAGACAATATGATATTTTAACCTCTCGAGACGACAACTAACAGAACCAGGACAGACTATTCAGTGGGGGAGCGAGAGCGCTGAATAACGGGCGTGCTAAGATTGTAGATACGTGTGTAATACAAACAGGCGAACTCACGACCAGATTCGTTCCAGTCCGACCGAGATGCAGACGGCTGTGGGGGTGGTGGCTGAACATGAGGTGGTGGTGGAAGTGGTGGCTCGTTTTCCGCTGGAAGTGAAAGTTCCGGTGGTCCCGGGACAGCTGGCGGCGGCTGGCCGAGATAGTTCATTGCAGATGCTCCTGGACCTCGACCGGATCGTGATGCATCTCCGACATGCCTGGCTCGCTCGTGCTTGAAGTTGCGGTTTATCTTCTCTTTTTCGCTATCCGTTCGTTTACCGCTTTGATCATCTGTGTCCGAATTCCCCGATTCTTCTTTTTTGTCCACAACTGGCGGAATAGCTGGTTTTACCGGGGGTAGATACTGCGGTGTAGCAGCGAAGTCATTCACCGCCGCAGCAGCCACTACAGCAGCAGCAGCCAGCTGTGAGGGGCTCGGTGTTGGCATCATCACGGTAGGCATAGCTGTAATCCGAGTACTAGCCCAATTGGCCACAAAATCTTTGGGGATCATCCGTGTACTACGCATTTTGTTCCGATCACGCTCCTCCATATCGTCGACTTCAGTCACATTTAAGTCGACTACAGGGCCCTCGTTTAACCCCGGTATCTCGACTGTCGAATTGATTTCGTCCGGACTGGTGACAAATGCTTTTTCGTCCCCAGATGGGTCAAGAATTCCATGCACAGCGTCTGCCAAAGATTTGAGCATATCTGCGCTAGTGTTTAATTGTTCCACTAACTCTGAGTCCCCGCCTGCATGAGCCATTCCAGTGACCTGTATCAGAGGATCAGCTACTAGGCCTCCCATGGAATCTTTGAGCACATCACCGGGGCGATTACGAGTCCAGAATTTCCTGGAAGTGTCCACGATGAGGAATAAGTCAGCTCAAAGCATCAGAAAAACCAGCTAGGTAAACATTAGCATAAATCTAACTGCCATCGGTATGGCAAAACAGTTAAACCGTGGCGGAACTAATTTGCCAATTTGTTACATCGAGTGAAAATCAGTGGGCTCAGAGTACAGTCGTGCCCACCGGCAGCAAAAATCTATTGACCATGTTCTCCGTTGCGAAATTGATGTGCATAAAAGCTGTATCACTTATTTCTAGCACTGTATTATGCCACAGAAACGGGTGTATTGTATGCCTGAGCACGTAGTTAGAAAATACGCGTCCGTGATCCAGGGTCCACAAGGTTAGTCGGCGCCGATTTTTATGAAAACGCTTTGGAGGAATAATAGAATTAATCTCCGTTACAATACAAAGCCTCGTTAACACGACCGTAGCCATTTGAAGTACCAATCTCATTACTTTTTTCGGTTTGGAATGGGAATAGAAATAGGTTTGCGCAATGTGACATGCCACTACCATGTATTTCTACCGTTACATTCAACTAGGATCAAAATTGCCGGTAAAGGAAATAGATTCGTTATGGATATCAGATTGTGACATTTTGTCAAACACGTGTTGGTGAACTGAAAACGCTCGATGCACGAAATACGCAAATTTTTATGGTCTCGTCGTAGTCTTATACAGAGTTTTACTTCATGAAGTCCACAAAACTTGTCGGAACGAAAAGCCAGACATCGAAGAGAATTCCACGAGGGAAATATTACAAAGAAAGATTGCTCAATCGAGTTCGTTCTCCAGCATTCCGAGGTGAGTGCGAGTGAAACTAATATGTAGTTTTATTCATCTCACAGGATGAACTTTCAGTACGGCACTCATCAGTACATGATACATTCAACTTTGATAACTACTGTCAAGATCTCTCATTCAGCAGTCAGGGAAAAAACTAGAAGATGCTCAGAAGCTCCTTTTGAAGTTGAAGCAACTAGTACCTGAATTCATGAATCGCCAATAGGCGACCGATGAGAAATCTAACAAGACATGGAAAGACAGATAAACTGCAGGCCATTGTCCGTGCATAGGGAGGATTAAATTTACATCATGAAAGAAATAGGATGCTTAACGATAAGTTAAGTACTCTCTAGGGAAAATTGTTTAACCTCGACAACGGGATTCATCAAATATTGTATGGGACAATAAAGCAAACGCAAATGCAAATCTAGGCACGACGTCCAATGAAACTTCTAGGCACCTCCAGAGATTTTAAGTCTAGCACATGGAGGCACGGCCGTCGTGTCTTCATGAAGTATTAACAATGTATTGGAACGACATGAGTTCTTGTGAAATGATAACCTTGAGATATTTAGTTGATCTCGCTATATGAATCGTCTGGTTATTTATAGAAAGTGGGGAACACTCACTATTGAGAGTGCAGATAACCAATTGCCTTTGGAGAGTCAAATGAAAAATGTCACTGCATTTGGATAGATTGAGGAACAGGTGAGACATAGAAGACAACTGAGCAACGGAATACATTGGGAAGAAAAAATGTAGAATCGACAATAATGTCAGCTGGATGCTTAATTGTTCGACCATATTTGGTGATGGTAAAACAGCAAACAAAGGAAGAAAAGTATGTAGAAAGAACAATACGACGAATTAAAGCGGAATTCTTAATAATTTAGAGCCGTAAACTGAGTCTTATTGCCACGATAGTACTACACAAGCTGTATTAATTGATAAGGTAACCCAGAGTTATGTAGGCAGTGCCAAAGTTCAGATCCGTGGACGCAAATAAATGTAATTGTAATTTGGGAAGCTCAACCGATATTGTCTCATGAAGCAAACAAATGACACGTACTGATCATCAATGAATGTCAATTATCTTTCCGCAATGCGCGTGCTGACTAGACCAACGGGTGGTCCCGCTAAATACATGAAGTCCGATGGTACCTACCGTGAGGTGAGCCTACGAGCTGGTTTCATAAGCACAAAGCTGCTCTGTTTCGGTACATCTGACGGTGATGGATTAGGCCTAGGAAACAGCAGTCCAACAAGCCCGTCGACACCCAGATGAATGACCTAAGGGCTAAACATCTAAATGACTGGAAGCCATTTGCCAAAAGTTCTGAAATAAAGAAAACCCGGTCAAGCTCTTGTGACACATTCATAGGTGAACAGGGAGCGTTCGAAGTGAAGATCAAAGAAGAAATAATTTGTCCAAGAGATGGGGGCAGCTGGCCAATGAGCTTTATCCTGTATTCACCTATATAAACGGTATGATTATGACAGTAAATGAACCGGTCGTATAAACTAGCCAGAGGCTATTTTAACCGTTCTTGTTTGATAAAAAGGGAGGGTTGAAAGGGAGTTGGGACGAATGACAGAAGGCGATATAGAGTTAGTGCCAGTGGGATTGTAAAATACTTCCAGGTGCTGCAATTCTGCGGACGCTTCGGCGGTAGTGAAGCCAGTAGCTTTTTTCTGTATTACTGAGACTACATACATGAACTCCGTCAACATACGGAGGTTTACAGCGAACAGCGAACTCGGTTGCACTAGGACGCTCATGTCACTGTCTTTCATTCTGCTCCAAATCCAATGGTAATTACTGGATCACGGAGAATTTCCTGCACCTTGCATGTGAAGATCTTTTATTCCTACAACTGGATTTAACGATGGGATGATTCCGATTTTGTTGATTTAAAGACTTTCGGAATGGAAGGGAGGAACCCAGCTGACCGGATTACTACTGTTATAAGGGGGAAGGGAACAAATTTTGTTACAAAAGTCCATATGGCCTATCGGCTACTCTCAATGTACCGAAATATCAGAATGACGCAAAAATTAAGATCAGCTTCTACTACCAGCTGCTTCAATGACTTGAAGTCCATTGCGTACTGTTAAGCCCAAAAGGGCGTCTATATGAGCTGTGAAATTCCTGCCTAGACTTTCGAGAAAACCATATTTATAAGGTGAAACGAGCTAGAGATAAGGGCTTTTTCTGAATGAACAATTTTAGAGCCATTAATAAATATCAAGTACGGAAGTGTTTTTCCTCGCAGAAAAGCTTACCGTAGTTGTTACTCTTGGAAAACTGAGAAAATTTATGCCGGCACGATTATAATCTCCGGCAACGATACTAATTGAAAAGCTTATGGATTCGAGTAGTCCCAGTGTGAACATGTCGGCGAATGACGAGACATCGTTTGTGGAATAAGAGAACAATGCGGATAACGATCTGATTATTGACCGATATCTAGTGAGAAAACGCAATTTGTGTTTCATAGACAGGCATAAAATCTAGTTTTGGTAGCTGGATAAGATGGATCCTTGGGGATGGAACCGCCAGTACTTGACATGTGTCATAAGGCCACCATGGCGACTTCGATGAGGTCAAGGCCGATTCAGTCGACGTACGCCCGGCGGCGGTTGAGGACAATAAGCATATGAGGTCAATAATTAGAATCCCAGGTCCAAAGGGCACTTGGTGATGGATGGCAATTCGATACTATCCGCTCGTTACCACACAGATGAAATATTGCAACTTTATGTACTCCCATATTGCTCCAATTTTCAGGATCATGGCTGTCGGTTCCCGTATGCCCCCCCCCCACTATAGCCACGTGACAAGCATGTCTGGAAAAAGACCAAACTTTATCTTGTTCTGCTGTTGGCGCTAATCTCTAAACGGACCCAGATTTCGAGAGACAGAATTACTCCGGGTTTGTCAGACCTTTGGCATTTCATCGTGTTCAGTTAGAAAACCACCCTATCACCGGTCGGAAGAATGGTGCGGATGGACACCTTTAAAGATCAACACAAGGCCTGAGCGATGTTTCAACGTTATCAGTTGGTATCCGCTTTAGTCATTTGTACCTGTTTTGCATCTGATGGGGAAATCGAGAATTCTTTTATATTGAGCGGCAACAACATCGACGAGGGTTTTAACAATTTCGGATAGTAATAGAGTATCAGTAATCGCGAGTTTAGAGAAGAACTATCCACAAGATTCGTACATTTTATGACACGACATCCAACGACTAGGAAAGCACTCCTAAACTCGAACACCCGGGTTCCGTTTAGTAAACAGAAAGCACCGAAATGACCGAAAATGAGAGTTGTTATGGTGTTGTTCTACAGGGGGAATAATGTGTGACCTAATTAAGGGGCACCTGAACACTGACATCAACCGTACATAGTACATGAACAAAAATGTTTTTCTATTTAATATTCTTAGCTTCATTCAATAATGAACTAACAAGGTGCATATCAACTTTCAGGAAGTGGGTCGCGACCAGCTGAGGTCCGCTAAGCGAGGAAGTTGGCCGGCGGTGAGAGGACTCGAATTAGCGACTTTCACGTCGAAGCGCCGCGATGTTTACCACCCGGCCACCGCCGGTTAACCACTGTTTTCAAAACAGTCTCGACATGATTCCTGTTTCCTGTTCCAAATCCAAATGTTAAAAGTGACTTCTCTGTTGTCTGCATAGGCAGAACGAGAGAGTTGCATCATTGAATACCCGAACACATTTCGATATGACTGAGTCAAATTCGTCGAAATCAATAAAACAAGTGAAATTCAGGTTATCAACAACAGCATCGATGAGATCGGATGCGCTGCGTCAATCTCACGGGCAAATTCAAAAGGAACAAAAGTTACGTCTAAGCAATGACTGCAGCCAGTGCGGTTTTATCTCCGATTTAGATCTACTGGGGCGATAACCAGCCTGCTCGTCTCATTTCGCCCTGGGAACAGGCTGCTCGATTCATCTCAAGTTTTCTCTTCTTCTTCTTCGCGTGATCACAAATGTCCGCAGCAATACTGAGAACATGCGTGTACAATCGAACATCACGCAGCAGAGATTTGCTGCGATGAAGCGTCAGTCTCGGTGGACTGGTACAGTGATTTTATTTAAAGTATCCATGTGAACTAACCTAAACGGACCGGTAAAAATACGTTGTGGAGTAGTTTGATGTGCAGTAAGCTGCAGAAAAGCCAGTTGTTAAGATGGCATGCATGGTTGCTTTTCTACATAAATCCACCGGTTGAACATGTCACTATGAGAGTAAGCAACATGAACGATGCTAATTCAAAAAACAAGGGGGTTTACAATGCTCTATCGTTGCGCGAACTGGGGTAATAGTCACCGATGCAGAAAAGAACTTACGTGGCGAAGTCGTTTGCCCCGGAAACCAAAATATGACCAAACGGATGCCAGGCCAAGCTCCAAATCATACTCTCATGAGCGTGTTCAACTGCTCCGAGTTCTGTGTCTGTACTGTAAGAGAAACAGCAGATGTCAAAACAATCACTCAATGATGCTAAATGCCGAAATTGAACATAGACACTACCTAAATACGCTGTTGTTTGCTGTCCTTTATTAAAATTTGCTCGCGGTTACATACGGCATTTATATCTCGACAGAGAGGACTGATCACCTTCAACTATCACCGACTAACTGATAAAAACGAAAGTACTCAGACCCTATATTTTCCTGTAGGCGAACAGTGAAGAACATACAATATAGCCTCGCGGGACAACAGTGTGGGGGAAGACAGAGAACCGACAGCAATGAACTCGAGATATCCACGTATTAGGAATTACCTGAAGTTCACAGGTATGATAACAGGCCGAGTGACAACGAACTTATTTTAAGATATGCTTCGTGCATAAGTGCAATGGAAGGGACATCCCATAGCCACTAGGGTCTACTACACGGGAGGGGGATCGGTAACAGTGACCGTGAAATTTGAAGCGGAATAGAATTACGTAAGGTTTCATTAGGTCAGGTATGGTAACGAGCCGGGTGACAGCGAGCTGCCTTCTACAATCGAGATTGGAACATTTGACCCTTTCGGTGACAGACGCCTATTCTATTTGACCACTGTCACCTATCAAATCAACTCATGGTGGGACTTGAGGTTCTTACTGTCGATGTGGTAAACGCTTATTACATATAGCCGCCACTGCTAAATAACCATGAGAAATTAAGAGATAGATTTTTTAAATATTAGGACCAAATAACATAAGGAAGATATCAAAAATCGATGTGCCATGTATTGGTTTTAATGGTGAATGATATAATGTTAATAACACAACGTTGTTGGTAGATGTAATGTGCCAACGTGGGTAGTCTTTCTCAAGGCAAGTTTTACAATCAATCTATCTTCTATGCTTAAAGGCACGGGAGAACGGGGACTGCAAATGGAAAAGTAGGATTGACCGCATGCAAAATAATGCCCCATTCATCCCAGGATACATCATTTATTTTAGATCTAGTTTTAGTTTGAAATGATTCATTAGTAATAGCACTTAAATCGAAGCACCGTCTATCTTGATAACATTATCAATGTATGTCCACTTCGAACGAACCAGGAGGCGACTCAAGCATGAATCTTCATGCATCGAGCAACCGTCGCTAAGCTATCCGGACTGGCTCTTAACAACTCGCGTGACATTAACACAACATAACAGTGTTCCCATTTTACAGGGTTACGCGTAGCCACTGACCCACAAACAAACACCTACCGGTGGACTACAAAACAGTGCTCAACTAATCCGTTCATTGAGGGTCCGATCCCAAATAGAGGCGCGACGCACATGCGTTGCAACTAAATCCTTAGTCAATTTAACAGATGTGCTTCTGATTTTATTACATGACTAACGAGTGAATGCGGTGAAATGACGTGCTCTATGTCCGCCAGGGTTGCACGGGGACGAGGAGAGATGGAGATCAGCAAACGTAACACTGAAATCTAGAGAAACAGCACCAAACGAGATCTCCATCGACATCTACCACGAAAGGGACCAAGTCGAATACTTTAAGCACCAAGAAGGACAAAAATTCACTTGATATTTGGTTCTTTACTGTTCCACCATTTGAGAATTCTTTGTTAATCATTAAAAATATCAAAACTGATTTTGAAGGGTCACAATTAATCGACCAGGGAAAAATTGTTTAAAGTGGTCAACAGCAGACAGCTTACCCCGCAAGCCAAAAGAAAATGGAACCGTCGGCGCTGCCACTGGCAAATAAGCATTCGTGGAACGGATGCCAAGCGACACGCATCACATCGCGTTTGTGACCACGGAACGTCTGCAATTCTGACTTCAAATTTCGTAGATCGAAAAGTTTGATAAGATGATCCCGTG
Organism: Fasciolopsis buskii; assembly: GCA_008360955.1. Taxonomy (NCBI): domain Eukaryota; kingdom Metazoa; phylum Platyhelminthes; class Trematoda; order Plagiorchiida; family Fasciolidae; genus Fasciolopsis; species Fasciolopsis buskii. The sequence goes on from LUCM01005494.1 coordinate 26,817, forward strand.
ATGCGGTGAGAAACCAATTCCCGTTGTCATTCCAGGCAACATCAGTACATGTATTTTTGTGTATGTATCTGTACCCATGAACAGTGGCAATCAGAAGAAAATATGACCATGATAAACAAGAAGTAGAGAACCCAGAGAAAATCACTCAAATAGTGTGCGGAGAAAAGGATACCGAGCGTGATAAATGCAAAACGGGGGCAAAAATATGAGATAGATGACAAAATTTTACATGAAAATCCCTTACACGGACTCATGTCGAACGTTCACGATCACGATAACTACAACTCCCACAGATGACAGAGTGTAAGTGGCGTTTGGAAATCACTAGGTTCTGGAAACAGTTGGTGGTAAAATCAACTTTCTATCTGGTAATGCTTTTACCAACGGAAAAACAATACACATCAATTTCACGAAGGGGTCGTAACTAACTGATGGCTGCCAATCGATAGAAGTTTGATCGTAATAAACAATGGATTTCATCGGATCGATTTTATTTATTCTTGTGAACAGTATGTTGTGTGTTTCACTCCAAACCTAATGAGAATGCATATTTAACGCTCATTTTTCTGTGAAGCGTTGTAGTTCAAATAGTGGCACATACGCGATACTAAAGAACATGTGATGGGCATGGCCTCGAATACAGTTCATGTCAACGGCTTTCATGATCGGAGCGGTTGGACGGTAGTCATAATGCGACTAAACAACAAGTGAACGACGGATCTCCATGCTATATAGTCGTTATTGCTCAATCACGAAACTTATCACAAACAGAGAGGTTGAAAGATGGAAGTTAGAGCACACCGCTGTTCAAAAGCAGCAAAATTTATCGACAGTTTCCAAAACTGACCCGCTAGAAGACGATCACCTGAAATAAGCATTATTATTATTATTATTACAATCCTACTGAAGTCTTTACTTTGGGGGCTGGTGGAAAAATGCAAATTTATCACACGGCGTTTCATTGAGTATCACGTGTCGACCCTGCTCAGCCATCATCACAGGTTTTACCACATGGCCGTTGGCACATATCCACACCAGTCAGTGTTCGATATCATATTAGTCTCACCACAGATCTGCCTACCGCTAGGTAGTGTCAATGCAAACTCTACCTAAACGACCGATTTGTCCGTGGCAGTGTACCTATCATAATGTGCTCTGATTATTCCTCGATGAGTTTTTTCATTTTTACGTGATAAGTGTAACTTTTTTCCTGTTTTTCCCCACGTTTTCTGACTGAAATTCTACAATTTTTGTACGCAAAAGTCTACGCAGTACAATACAACGAGAGCTTACGGTAAATTTACCGGTCTCGTTATGAAAGAGTCTGAATGAGCTAACACCCGGGGCATCTTACACGGCGTTGCTATTTGTTTTTTCACTGGAAACGTTTCCGTCTCGCTGCACAGTTCTTGAAGTTCCCTATCCGTTTCTCTCTCTCTATATATATATATATATCATCAAAAACAACCATCCACCAGACAATCGATTAGCAGATAATTACCACTACAACCTGACAAGATCCGAGAGAATTGGGCGAAATACAAAATATGGGCACAAACTGCTAAATCCAACTTGTTACAGTTTCATTTGGACTAAACAAAATAAAGTACTCAGAGCGGTCAAACTCATGGCAGATCAAAAGCTAAGCCCGCAAGTGGAACACGCCACCTGAAAAAATGTGTGGACTTGAATGCTGTGATATGCAGGAAGCGTTCCGGTGTTTCCAAATATGAATATAATACAAAGGTAGCTTGCAAGGTCACCCACTAAGTAGTTATATTCGGTGAACAGCAGACAAACACTATATTACGTCCAGATATGAATGCTTCTACTCTTTTACAAATATCACCCAGAGCTGATGGAGATCAACGTCCATTATGTTGGACGATTCTACGATTGCAAAGTCATTTTTACTCAAAATGAAACTGTGCGGTGTCTATTTCTCATCGATAATACTTTGAGAACAAACTTTAACAGAATGAGAGTTAGTGGCAATGGAAACCGATGCAAGGTCAAAATGTGTACGTGATCACTCGAGACAGCTAGGATAATAGGAACATCATGCTCTCAGGTGGCCTGCTTTGTGTGGTGCACGAGGCTCCGGCTATTTAGACCATATACATGTGGATCGGAGAGGCGGCTTGGCAGTCAACTTGAGTGAAAGAGTTACGTTTTGCTAACGTGGAGTTACATGTTGCATCACTTCACCTAAGCTCACGAGCAAATAACGAGGACAAAAAAAGAAGAAAGCTTGATTGGGAATAGTAGATGAACGCACAAGGTAGAAACTGATTCGCCCGTTTTGGGATCCCATAATTTGATTGGCTGTTGAGCATCTTTACTCCCGGAAATAATCAGCGATAGTGTAGGATGCCAAGCAACGCTTCGCACGTCCGAACCGTGTCCTGTGCGTCACAGAAAATGTAGTGAAAATGCGTCAGTGAAAGATTACATAAAAATTACTGCGAGACGTAAACATGTTTGTAAGTTTGGGCATTTCGTTATCTACAAACCTACCTGACTATAGACTATGCCAGATAAAACTCACTGTCATTTAAAGCCTAAAAATATCAACTGAGCTGATCAGAATCAACCCAAGATTTGCAATTTTGTTGTCTGAGTTGAAATCTAAAATGAGATTCAGCAATCATGTGGTGTTGTTTATTTTCATTAAGGAAGACAATGAAACATCTAAGCCATGTGAGTCTATGGTTATTCGACGGTGGATTGGTTAAGCGGATGAAGTATTTGTCATCTCAAAAGATCTGCGGTTTGAATCTTAAATCTGTCGGTGGTAGACAGCAATTCGGTGTCGCCAGGCTCGTTACCACACCTGACCTACCAGAACCTAATACGGTTCTGTACCACTCCAAGTTTCAGGAACATGGATGCCCCAATCACCCTACCCCCCGTCGACCGCTCATCCGGTGGGCCCTAGTGGCTATGGGACATGCTGCCTCTACTATATTCATGTTTCAACCACATCAGGGAAAGGGATTTAAAGTCAAACCGAAATTCGTCATGATGTTTATACTTCAAGTTCCTGCTTTCAGTGAGCGAGACCTGAATGTACGGAACCACACAAATCTTGACAGGTTAGACGTAACGAGCCGGGATTTAAATTGCCGTCTACTAACAAAATGATCGCCAAGGCTGGAATTCGGATCAGTGACCTTAGAATTGACGAACGTTCAACCCAAATGACAACCAGCGCTTCATTTTGACCATCCACATGTGATTCATCAGAAAGTGGGTGCTTCACTGGCATATTTTGCGTCAGCAACAAAATAACCAGTCCATAGATTTCTCAATCATTAAAAATATCTAGGTCGCTCTGACAATCGCGGTTGTTTAGACCTCCGGGTCCGTTGAACAGCGACTAAACATTGGAATACATCCGTCTCAACGGAGGTCACAGCGTGCAAACTTGCCGGTCCGAATAAGGGACTTTGTAGAACGACGAGTTTTGTCTGATTTCTGTTTTCTCAATCATCAGCACAATGATGTATCTGATGCGCAGAAAGAGGGTCACGGCCAACTGTAAACCGCAAAATCGGGAACCATCCGGCGATAACAGGACTCAAATCAGCAGTATTCACGTCAAAATCCCACAATGGTAAAAGTCGGACCATTATTTATGGTATGCGACCAATCTGAACATTTTTGCGTAGCCAGATCCCGTCACTTCGAATATCATAAGCAGTCGGAAAAAAAGAAAATACTGCAGCCGCATTCATCAAGCATCAAGTTGGCTCATCATAGGGCTGAAGATGACTGTACCCTTTTGCACACCGACACTGATCACTGGCAAACCGAACCTGTCACACCCATCTCTTGTTACGACACGGGTTACATGAGATATCGAATTTTGAAGCAAACGACCGGTGTCAACTGAATTTCGTTTCCCATATATGAACGAAAGATGTAGCAAATACAATAGTGAAATTCCACAGATTCGCAAACTGCCCGCAAAGCACGAGGTGATCAGCTGATAGAGTTCTGCATCTGTTTTTGAAAACGTTGACAATCAAATGATTGGCTAAACTTTCAATTTGGCCAAATGCACTGATTACAGGACTGATCCAGTAATTGCTGAGTGCACATTAGGATGGGTGAAAAACCCACATCTATTCCCGTCGAATGGAATGTCACTTCAATCTCAACATAGATTTTCTGTCGAACATATGAGGAGAACAAACATTCTTGCAACGTAACAGCGTCAAAAACATCGGTGACTTTAGGAAAAATCGATGGATGGTCAGCTCGAGATAAATGTATCGCCGAGAACTGGTTAATGAGTTTGACAAAAAATTTCCTACTGTCCGCTCACGCAGTGAAACTCTATTGAAATAACCGTTGGGCATGACTATATTCATCGTCCTTAGGCGATAAACAGCCAAAATTGACAAAAACCAGTCTTAATTATATAACTGACAGTGAACATGGTACGGATGGCTTATCGGATTAGCCTTAGCTCGGTAATCAAACGTACAGTCCCCAGTCCGACTGCTGATTCAGTTTGATCCTAATTGATTTTTCAATTGATACTCAGGTATGTAAACAATCACACGAGCCTCAGCATACGCGTAAACATGGGTAGAAAAGTGGTGCATGACATCCAAACATCCTCCCGTTTTCGCTGTAAATCAATGTCGTACACGGAAGTCAACGGTTGCCACTACTTCGATATCGTCCACGAATTTAAGAACCGGGCCGTAACTTTGTGGCTGGGACACAGTTAATCAATAATATAAACAAATGACAGCATAGAAGCTAACAAAACTGTAACAATTGGCTCACGAAAAGCTATTTGCAATTTCAGCTCATCTTAGTGAGAACTGCACGTACATGCTCAGCAAATACTTCAGTTGGTAGTACGTTGCGGTTATGCTTCTATTTTAGTGTCCATATGTATAATTCGGTCTGCCCATCAATCCATCAAAACTAAGAGCTGTCTCATCAACATACGGGGCAGATTAACAATACAAGTCAAACTCAGTGACCAGGCTAGACTAAGGACAGTGAAAAAGAAATCAGACTAAAGATCAGAAGGTAATGACGCACGATGGCCTGATCTTTTACAGTATTTACAAGCCACAGAAGTCTACAAGAACACTAAGAATGGGACAATCAACTCTTTCCAACCGATGATAACCTCGACCTTGTGAACAAAAGTGACAAAGCGCACGCATTTAGAACACCAACAAGACATTTTCTGTATTCCCATGCTAGATAAGAAATGGATCCTTAGGGAGCCCTTTTTAATCATGTCTAGGGTCATTCGCAAACGTTGGATGTCAGACAAGGGGACCAGTTGTGCCTTGAATAAGAAGAAGCCAAATAGCACAGGCGTTCAAAAGGACGCACCGCAAGCAGCGCCTGGGAGTCGTGACACCAATCTGACAAAAGCTATTTCGATTATTGGAATTCTCGGCGGGGTCTCTCAAGACATCCCAATCGATCGCGCTACAGCACCAATGCAGTCCGAAGCCCGTACCACTCATCGCAAAGAAGTCTACAGACTTCGACTCGTTAATTCTGCGATAGTAATCTATACTTCAAACAAGTACCGTGGAAACTAACAGATGGTCAAATGCGATGCAAGGAGATTCGATTGGTGCAATCCAACTAACTCGTCTCCAATATGACCATGATTCTACCGTTGGTTAGGTCAAACGGTGCACATCGTCCGACGTGCCTTCGGCAAGGTTAAGCAGAAGCAGGAGTTTTCATCAGTTTTCTTTCAATAAGATGGATAGCATACTACGGAGACATAGACAAAGATTTTTTTCACTGCAGTGGGAAAACCATGCGCTGCAGCCAGCAACGCCAACTACACGTGGGAGTGGGTGGAATCCGTGGCCCGGAAACCTGGAGTGAGGTCTCATTAGGTAAAGTGTGGTAAGGAATCGGACGGGATCCTATGCATGACGTCAATGACGGAAACAGACAGCAAGGTTGCAGTGAAACCACGACCTTCACAATTCTCCATTAGGAGATCACAATATTACTCAATTCAGATTCATATAAAAAGCACAAAACCGTGGAAGAAAACTGTGTGCCCTTTCTTGTGATCAGAAAAGCAAATCGAGCGCTATCTTACTGGCCAAGACAGTCAAAAGAAGGACATGCAGTTTACCAGATTTTGTGGCCTCGTTTGCAGCGAGGACAATGCTAAGTGACTAACGTAATCCGACACTGGGGAATTGTCCAACCGTAAAAGTGCGGAACCACATTACGAGTTACATAGACAAAGATTTTCTTTTACTAAATCGAATTTCCTCGTCTGTAGAAATTACCACATCTTTAGTGGCCTTAGTCATCGTTCAAAAGTCTCTGACAATTGTTAAGAAGCCTCAGGCTGTATGACTCGAGTTGGAATCAACAAATACCTCTTCATGGAACGAAACTGTTCACGAAATACAGAACCGACTGTAAGCTCACATTACTAGATCAAATAATTTGCATGTGATGTCCCGTTTGCGGTATGCGTTGTATAGGAACGTGTTTATTCTGCTCTGGACTAGGGCTGTTATAAAAACACCCAGGTGACTGGACGATGGAAAACTCCATAGTTTAATGCGGAAACACGAAAAGCCACTCGCGATTTCACGTGCGCGAATCAGTCAACGATCGAATTACAGGTAAAGAAGAACACGATAAGTACAATTTCACTCGAACGATTGGGAGTCCCTATGGATGATGAATTTATTTCTCAGTCAGGAAAGAGGATATATGGTCCTGAATGTCGACGTTTTTGCAAGCAACGGTGCACATGGATGAAAGAACAAAATGCCTCCCGAAGCGCACCACGGAATTCGCGGTTATTGCAGCCCACTAGGTATGCGCTTTCTTGTCTAGCAACCCCATAATGTGCAGTGCGAAGTGCGTTTGGAACCACAACTTTGCTCATGATCCTCCAAGTGTCTCACCCTCAATGCACGGTCTTATTGATCTAAGTGAGACTGTGATGCGAAGTTAGCAAGCGTATGTTTATACGCATGGCAACACGACGACAGTGGACCATTCGGTACGCACATCCGATGAGCGGCAATAACCGCAAAACCGGCCGTGTTCGTCTTAGAACATTTTGTTTTTTTCATTCAAATGTACTACTAACTAAAGTAAAAACACCATTGCCCACAACGGGTATCTTGTGGATGGTTTGAGGAAGTGCAGTCAATTTATTTGTTTTAGCCAAAAACGTGACCTCCCGAAGACCGTGAAACCTGAAGCAACCTGAGGCAAATGATGCTGGTTCAATCCGGAGGCAAATAACTAGAAGATTACTTTCTTTCCTGTTCAATCAATGATCATTAGTTATCTTCCTGCAAAGCAAGAATAATACAATTGTGGTCGAGACCACTGTTCAATTTGAGTACGACACAAACACATTGAGGAAACAAATCCATTATAAAAGCCCGTCGAATGAATATGCGAAAATAACACTGAGCGATCCTCAGTCTCTGGCCAACTATTAATCTCAATCCGAATCCACCGCACCACAGGGGACAAAATCATCGTTTCTCCCGAACATTGGCAACTTTTGCAGGTCGTTTGTGCTCTTGGGTTCGAAGCACATTTTGGAATCATCCTCAGATCTTCCATTTCTTACTAAACGTATGGCGCATGAGTACAAAGGAAGGGTGGTGAACCAAGAACACCAGGGAAAATAACACAGAGGGGTCACCAGCCACGACCCTGGAACTTGCCGTAGCATGGAGAAATAGGTCCCATAACAGGTCAGATATGATGACGATTTGGACGATAGCAACTCTGATGTTAGCAGCGGAAGATCGAGATTCCTTTACTGGTACACGACGGACGAGCGCCTCCCAAAATGCTTCATACGTTGGCAGCCGACGAAAGATACAGATACCTTTCATCGTAAAGCGAAAACCTCAAAGTTCATTGAAGCGTCAGCAAATAACACCTGCGGTTAAACGTTGATTGAGAAAATGAAATATCACTCGTGACTTCTGATTAACTAATAATTTTATGCCGGCTGGCGCTCCATTGTACCGAAAAAGGGATATACTGCAGCTGCTAAAGCTCGCTATCCGAGACATCGGAATTCAGCAGTTAAATTTGGTTTGGATAAACATTAACCTTGCATCAACGTCCCCGGGTCCCAGTTACTACCTCACAGTACCATCTGCGCCAAACGAAGAAATAAAGGACAATAATAAAAGGTCGACTGCGGAATAATAATCTGAAGAAATACACAAGAGAAGAAACGTCTCGAATACAAGAAAGCCACTGACTGCGCATTCAATCACATCATTTATAGCCTCAAACCATCGTTTTCGGGGATCTCGTGGACCCCAACTCGGTAGTCTAACTGCACCTATACAAACCACTCCACTGGCTAAAGCTTCCACACTTTCTACCCATGCCATCGACTAGCCACCTCGAACCATCTCCCAACCATCACCCGCCTCGAAGAACAGAGTACAAAGATGAAGTTGTTTTGTGGGCATGCGCGAAATATGTCCCAACCATCTTTACCTATTCTGATATGGTCCCTGTTCTAAAGACTGAACCCTAGGACCGAGTACCTTATGCCTAACCTCTGAGTTATTCACATTATTCTCCCACTATATTTTACCAATACTACGAAAAAACGTTGTTCGAGTACCAAATGTCTTCGCACGTCTGATCTCAACAACCTTGTTTCTGAACCGTTATGCCGTTACCTTTGGCGATACGGATGTCATTGCGAACACCCACAGATGTTTCATTCGTGAATCCAATCAGCTGCTGTATGTGGGAAGATAACTTCATTGGTTATACACCCGGGGTGAGACACAACTACCGCAATAGCTAAATCTGTCCATCTCGCCCATTTGCCCCCTTGCAAGTACAAAGTTCAGCTTTGAACCAATGCATCCCCACAACAGCATTTTGCAAAATGCATCCCAAGCATACCTACACTATCTTTCAGTCGATTGAGAAAAACTTCCAAGTGATTTGAGCTTCACTCAGTAACACAACATCGTCTGGATATTGCAAGTGAGACAAATTCTGTCTTAGCGAATATCAGTGCCTCTTCAAGATAAATTCATATCCATAACCACTTCAATGGCAAAGTTACGAGGAATTGCGAAAGAGTCAACTATGGACGGACAGCAACTTTCTCGTAGCAATTTAGGTAAACGTTTCCATAAGGCGAACTCCACTTCAAACTGCCCATATAAGAGGATTGATAAATGAATGAATATGCTCGAGTACACTTTCAAATGAGACAGCACACAAAAGTACCGCACGAACGACTTGAATCGAATGCCGGCTTCAAATCGACGAGGACAGATCATGAGTGTAGATTATGTGCCAATTTGATGATCGTGTAAGAAACAAATGTCATCAACCAGGACGGGACGGAAACGGCTTGGTTCTCACGTCATACAACGTTTTGCAGTACTATGGATAGCCGGTGGAGTGACTCGTAGTCACAGAAGTTGAGCATGCTAAATGCCTTATCACTAACTCCTTTGTGGTTTTCACATGAGGATCTAACATCTTTCTTGTAAATCGGCACAATCACCGATTCACATAAGTCTTTTGGAATCTCTCCGCTTGCCCACATTAAACGCAGCATTTTTGCAAACTTCGATGATAAAGCCCTGTCACCGTAATCGGAGAAAGATGACGACAATTCATCTCGTCCACTGCCTTTTACTTCTTACGAAAATGGATCTATTTCCTCATCTTCATTTCCGATGAAGCGTTGCTATACACCTGCATTGGCCCACTTGAAGGCATAAATGGAAGGTCTACTGTGATTGTTGGGTAACTAAACTGTTTCTTAACGTGCCCTACCTAACTCTCCAGCCGACGGTCCTGAGAGAGCGCCATGAGATTCCTTAATCACTTCGTTTACGCTCGGCTTTCGTGGCCCAGTATCCCTAATCAATCGACAAAGTTCGCAACTATTTCCGACAGCCATAGCCTTTTCCATTTCCTTACACTTTCCTATTCACCACCGCTCCCAGTCATTCCTCAGACTCCTGGTCAGTTGACATCTCTCGGATCTATGCGCTGCATTATATGTTGCATCCGTGGGGATGGCTCTGCGAGTATTTAACAGGGCAACTGAAGTCGGGGATATTCATCGTTTCTGAGGTTTATGTGAAAAGGAGTCCTCCGTGTCACTTGCATTTGAATGCAAAGCTTCTCTTATCTGCTCCCATTGCTCGCTCGGACAATAAGCATTTAGAGTTCGGAATAGGACTGTGCAGAATCATTTGCCTAGGACAAATGGCTTTTGTGCTGGCGCGACCTACTAGCTTCGGACTGAATTCGATCTCATCCACCTGTCTATTCGAACATGAGAATTACATGGCACTACACACCAAAATGACGACACTGAACCCACACACAAACTGCGAAAGCAAGTATCATCTTCCCAGTGGGCAGACCTATGTATGCCATAGATTACGGCGTTCTCTGTCGGACAGTGAAATGACAAAATACAAGAAAACACTAATCAATGGGCTAGAACCGATAGGACCATCTGCGCTCTAGTGCAGGGCGGATGCTGACATTAAGTGATGCGGTAAAGTGCTGAGGCCACTGAAGCTCCTGCATTCAAAACTTATCATTACCTATTCCGATAAAGCCCCTGTTCTTCTTCGTGATTCGCCTGCGAGGCAGCAATCGGGACCAGAGCACACTAAGGGACGTTTAAGTAGTCACTGAGATCAAAATCCGACGCCATTTAGTATCGTACACAGTGGTGCGCAGCATCAACAAGCTCGGAAACATTGTTTCGCTTTGATAATCATCCAAATTTGGAGAGGCCGATCACTTGCAAATGACCCCGCATAGAGCAGGCCTGTTAACTTGATCACGAAGGTTGTGATTTTAAACCCAATACATCGCGCTGCTTTAAAGCGCCTACAGTAGGCATATTCCCAATGGATTCCGTCAAAAACTGGACATCAAGTGCTCTGCTGGTACAGCTATTACTTGAACCGAGGGAACTGGGAGACGGTCCAGTGAGAGAATTCGAGATCGAGGGACTCATGTATTTCGTGCACTGCCCTCTACTCCACTTTTCGGAATTTTCATGTGGCACATCATCACAAGTTTCCATATCCTGGTTGCTGACAGATTCGATTAAAGGGTTCGTGTTTGCATGTATCAGAGGAGTGCGGCGATCATAATGACCCCCGCAGTTGATCTAATATCAATACAGTGAGGAAAACTATACAATGGTCAAGATTTGGAACCTAACCATCTGAAATTGTGGGAAGTGTGTGCAAAGCCAACATCCATGCAGAATCCAGACGAATGTTTTCTAGATCAATAGTTGCTGCTGCGACAAACAAACGCACCTCTTCCCAGAGCTAGATACAGGCATAAGTGCTGCGACGTCAGGCCCATCGGATATCATTCTGGCAGACCTTTTCGAGTTTATTATAAGATGAGGGCAAACGGTGTCCTGAGAAGGTCGCTTGAAAGTGTTCGGTCACCGACATTTGCGTAGGATCGCTAGGATTGAATGAAGTGATCGGGTGATAAATACGAATTAGGAAGGACTGGGGGCCAGGTCAAAGCGCATCCAGCTTAGTCGACTTTGTCGGTTGGGTTACATGTTGTGTATGGCAAACATTCGTCTAGCATAGCATAGCCGTTCCTCTCACGAAGTGCAAGCCAGGTAGAGGTCAACAGATGACGTGACAGCGCGGACTGATAAAAGGTGTCTTTAAGGTTGGGACCTAAACGTCCCACCAGCCCAGTTGGTAGTAACCCGTGAACAGTGGCGATCGTGCTGGGGTATTTTGGTCGAACTAGTGATTGAAACTATGTTCGTATAGTCAGACCGTATTTTGTGTGTCGGTTTCTACGGCAATCTTTTTTCCACCCAACCAGCACATTCATTCTCTTTTAATGCAACGCGTAATTCGTTGGGAAAAGTAGAGATCAGTCGGACTTCCCCTTGGTGTTCAGTACTGAAAAACGGTGTTTCCGTGATGTCCGTGATGTCAGGATTGGACCGGAAGGACGAAAGTGGACTATGGACTGATTCGAACGATTGGATCCAAGTGGTTCATTTATAGTCGAATTCAAACACAAAATAGCCTTCTTGATAATAAGATGAAATTGGGCAAGAATGGAACAATCAACTGATTTGCTAACCAGAAATGCATGCCGATAAGTACTCCCAGTTCTGCTACCTAAAAGTGACTTAGGCAGAAAATCTCTTAAGAACCATGAAATTGAATTGAATGACAACCACGACGCAATGCTGAGCCATGTTTTGTGATGAACCCTCACCTTCCGTCTAAGAATGCGACATTTACTCAGCCGGAATAGCTCGTTGCAGATCAACGGCGGTTAGGCGGATTAAGTATCTATTACCTCGACGAGGATAGCTCACTGGTGCTTGGCTGATTGACACGCCCGGTGTGATGAGAACCTATGGGGCCTCATAGCCATTTTCACCGCTCCTACAGACTAAGGACCGTCTTCTTTGATGCAGGCATACAGGAAGGAAATAAAAGAAACAGCGAAATGTTGACGGCTGAGTGAAGGTCATCAGCGTATAACAAGAGCAGCTTAAACAAAGGAATTCAGCCACTAACATATTCACAATATCAGTCAACACCACTTTCGTTTCAATATCTTCGATTCGCTGATGGTTGATGGCAAATCCCCGGTATTCCGCTAGTTAGCATACTTGATATAGTGAGACCTTACGTAGTTCCATGCCATTGTCAAGGCTTCTCGTACCCGATCTCCGCCGTGCGCTGCGCTCCGGTGGCTATCGGCCACACTCCTTCGACAAGATCTATGCAGCCAGCACGTCACAAAAAAATAGCCGAAACGTAGACATGCAGTGAAATCAACATGACAGACGTGCGCTACAGCAATCCATCAGAAACAGTGAATGACGCCCCGCCAAATGCCTCAACACGGTCGGGAATGGATGTCTCAGGCTGAGTTGGCTACTCCCCCTGAACGCCCCTCGAAATGCTCCAAAGGGACCGGCGTCTCAAATAGCCTCTGCTGAGGAAATCCTACGCACTGCCTTCCCCTGGCGGTGTTCCTACTAAAGTGCCAAGACGAAGACGAACACCCGGCGATCTCTACCGAGTCGACTGATCATCGATAAACAATCTAGGGGAGTTGCTTACACCCCGATCCCAAACCAACCCCGGGCGGCGTACGAAGCACACGGTTGTGTGCTCACCAGCGTCCGTGGTGAAGGGATGTACTGGACATCCAGGATGTCTACTCCCGTCCAAAGGGTG
>LUCM01005494.1:42642-55811 GCA_008360955.1 Fasciolopsis buskii
AGATCCTGTGTACTGTGGCGCAGTGCGCCCAGTTATGCTTTGCGTTTGGGAAACTTGGAGTATGCCTATTGGAGATGTCCTGCATTTGGAGGTTTACAATCACCAATGGATACGTATTATTGCCAGGATTAGGAGTGACCGGGTGAGTAATGTGAAGTTCAGGAATCTAGTTTTAGGTGCCGGTTCCCAGAACATCTTATCTCAGCATATGAAGCTTTATAGACCACGCTGGTTGGGTCAGGTGTTGCGTATGACGAACACTCGTCTGTCGTATCGCGCCCTGTTTTATGTTCCTCTCGCAGAGTGGAATAAGCCATTTGGAGGTCAGCAGATGGCGTGGGAACATGGATTGGGAAAATACACTGCTGACTTAGGTAAACTAGGTGTCTCGCGTGTTCGTGGTTGGGGTTCCGAAAGATCCGTCAACTGGCTGGGACACTGAAAAATATGGCAGTGAAAGGTGAACAGTGGTGATCGTGTTGTCATTTTCTATCAAATCAGAATGATTGAAAGAATGCGTTTGTCCAGATAGACTGTCCTGTGCGTTGGCCTCCGGAGCATTTTTATCTTTTCCCACCTGCGTGGGTCCACTCCCTGTTCCCTTTGGATATCCAATCTTTTTATGGAAGCATGTAACCTTTGGGGGAGAAAGCAGCGGTCAGTGAGGCTGGTCTTGCCGTTTAACGCTGAACGATGACGATGAATTATAGAAGTAGCTCAGTATAGATTTTGTTCACGGTTGTAATCCCTGAGATGTATAGTAATCCAATTTAGGTTGTGAATGGTAAACACAGCCAGATGGGGCAGTGGTCAAGTGGATCAAGCGCTCCAGAAAAACCGCAGCTTCTAACTGCAGATCGGCTGTATACTTTCCTCATTATCGATCCCGGCAGATGGCAACTCGTTCTCTCCGGGCTCGTTAGTTGTTCTGATCTGCTGAGCTCTTGTGGACCTACGTCAGTTTCAGGACAATGGTTTCTGATTTCCTCATTCTTTCCCCGTCCCAGTGCCTATGGGGCATACTCCCTTCAATGAACTTATGCTCCTGGCATATAAAATTTGCGATAAGCAATAATTTGATGGCACTCACGTCGCATGCAGGTAAAACAGAACAATCCATTGCAAGACATGCCGGCTTTTTTGGGTTGGTGCGTTTGGTATGCGTCCCATGTTTCGGAATACGGTCCGTGGCGGTGAAACAAACAGCAAACAGCAGAACTATGGTCTAGCGTGGGTAGCAAAACCCAGTCAACAGTCAACAGCCAAGACGCAACTAACATTCGCGAGTCGAGATGATTAAAAACCTGGAAGGTCGACGGCAGTGGCGATTTGGTTCGGTTTTGTGACCGTTAGCCTTATACCAACGTACCCTAGCGATTACTGGCAGCTCAGCCCATAGTCGACTTACAGAGGAGGTGGGATGTATAAAACCTAAACCATTTGATGGAAATTACTAAACACTGAAACTTTAAAAACTCCGTGGTGCACACAGTCGACTATCCGAGGCGCAATGGACACCAGGACACCTGTATCAATCGCTTTGTCGTGCATTTTCGTATACATTCACAAACAGTAGTGATTAGCGGTGCTGATTGAATTTCTTTCATGTATAACGAGAAGAGCTCATGGAAGATCATACAACAGCAATGTAAAATAGCCTAAGAGATTGCAAATAGCCTCTATCGACAATGCCGCTGAATCAGCAGTCTGAAAACAGAATTCCGGCCGACAAACCGGGCGCTTGTGCAAAAGTATCCGGTGAAGCCAGAAAACTAAGCTTCAAAAAAGTGGATGAAGATATAAGTTGCCATTGAAATTACCATAGAGACCCAACAGAGAAACACATGTAAACGCACTGCACAGCAATTTTTATTCGCTTTGAAGCTATAAATTTCGAATCCATAACTCTTCATGACGTCGCCTGCGAACAGAACTTACTTGAGGTCTAACTGTGCACTGTGGACTGGCCGTAAAGTAGACTTTGGGTGCTGTAGTGGTTCATCGAGAAAGTTCGATTAATAATGGTTACATATCAGCGGAAATGCAGCTGACATGGATGACCTTGCATCTGAAAAGAAACTCCCAAACCCGAACGTCTACTTTGCGGCCAGCTACCAACCACCAATTATCTGAAATTGGCCTATAAATCTGTTCTCATGGATTACACAACACAAAGCACTGATAAAATATAATGCTGCTGCAGTGATTTTTTGTTATCAAACTAACACGCATCGGGATACCATTCTTTTGCACTATATGCAAATAACGAAATGTACACCGTCGACACATACAGAGTCTCGTCGCAAAGCAAACTCCATCCTTATCCTTTTGTGAACCCCAAACAGCACGACTCACCTCGAAGCACACGTTCCTCAGCGCAACGATGAAAATCCCATATACGTACGGTAGAATCATCGCTGCAGGTTACGAATTTACAGTCGAATGGGCAGAAACTAAAAACGACAAAAGATAACGTGGATTTCATGCATGCTAACCCTTAGCGATCAAAAAAGAACGAAGCAACTGAGCACATGTATTTGTATTAACATCATAAGATATGACCGAATTTCGTATTGCACGGACTCAAATTCCAGAGGCTCACGAGAACTTCGGAAAAGTAAAGAACTACGAAGAAGCACGAACACACTTTATCAGGTACAAGTGCACGAAGCCATTCTTCGGAGCTTTTATCCGTTGTCCGTTACATGTCAAACCGAGTGCACTCCGCAAAGAACCACTTTGGTATTCACTCGTTAAAATATCACGGGAGAAAGACGGTTATGTTGAAAGACCATAAATCACAGTCGCGAAAGTATAGTAGCACCAGCGTATAGTAGTAGTAGCAGTAGTAGTAGTAGTAGTAGTAGTAGTAGTAGTAGTAGTAGTAGTATACAGTGACGCTGTCAAGCCACTACGTTGTAATTCAATACACAGCATGCCTTAAGATAATGCTAATGTGTAGCCTATGAAACGGCAAAACACGATCTAAGTGTCCAAAATAACTTTTTGGGGTAACATTTCGAAAGCACTGTTACGAATTTTGCGTCAATTTATTTTTCATACCACTTGGAAATTACTTAAAACTTCTGTCTGAATGCACCTTGGAGATTTCATTCTCACCGCTTTGAAATGCGACCTTACGTGAGCATCTTAAAAATATGCCTCTATCATCCTACAATCTGCGAGGGCGCTTGTCAGGTCCTGTGGAGCGATCTGAATGTTTCTGAGACTTCCGAAATGTGAAAAATGGTAAGAGGAAAATGCAGCACAGTCGCATCATGAGTAGAGCTAACTACAGGGTCAGATTTTAAAGGTCTTAAAGGATCTAAATTCTTCAACTTAAAGTATGCACTACGTTTTTCTTCGTCAAAACAGTCTCCGTCAGTACCTTCCCAGCCTTAATTTGGATCAAAATGAAAGTCTTCGTTCGCTAAACACAAATAGCATTGAATCTTGAACTAAGCAACTAAGTTACGTGAAAGACACTCTACACGTCGCGTGACGCTTTAGTGCGTGGATCAGCCAGAAGCGTTTATCCTATTCCTACTGGGGCCGTCGAATTGCTGCCGGAGGCTGTTAAACGAAAGAAAAAGCCTGCACTACTACATGGGCAACAAGATTTTCCGGAACTCGAAAACAGGGTTCAACAGCAGTAACGCGAACAGTCCGCTTATTCTTATCGATCCGATGAAGGACGGAACTCGTTACTTGACCATTAGGAAACCATAAGAATGAACAAAATGTTTGTAATGACATTTATTGGGCAGAAAACAGCTAAGGTTTCTGTGAGCTGGAGTAGCACATTAAAAACAAAAAGCACACAGTTCTCGAGAATATTGGGCGATACGAACCGATTAACAAAATTATTGAGAACAAATGCCCGCTCTGGAATATCAACTATCGTTAATCAACGAAGGCACCTGTTAAGGTATCATAACTATAACCAAATGAATGCATAGGTTTTTACCTCCTGTAGTATGTTTCGCCTATGGAAAGAAAAAAATTTCCCCGAAACCATGACCTTGCTATCCGCTCACGTTCCTAATGATTCACGTAAAATTCTAGTGGGATCAATGTATACTCACATATTCAGTCCGACTGAGGCAGCAGACCCATCGAAGCTCAGGCTGAACATTGCGAATTACGGTCGCCTCAAATGTCACCATAAACCTTTTAAGAACTACAGTGGATCCATATTCACGGGCACTACTGACTAGTGACTGCATCATCTTATCTCCATTAACACGGTGCAATCCAAAGTTTACATCCGTACGTCCAGCACCTACATACTTGCAGTGATGGAGAATCACCGGAATTGGATAAATCATTAAAGGAAATAAAACGAGAACCACCGGATAGAGGACAAACTTCCCAAAAAAATCCCCAAAGATTGCGATACCGTAAAAGAGCTTTATTGTCCTTGACTGGCACAATGAATCGCTGTATTTAGTACTGGCCATCCCATGAGCAGTGTACAACCGCATTGCAACTAACAGAAAAGTTGTCAGGAATGTATCATCCAGTACTTCAATGATTAACGTCAAACGAGGACCACGATCTGGACAGGATATCGCCACACACGCGCAAGCGTACCTGACACCGCGAATCGGTTCTTTATGTGCTTGATACATCTCGACATTGTTCATGTTAGCTTGCCAATATTTCACGTAGCCCGAATGGTCGGCCGTCAGGAGCCATTCCTCATTGTGAGACCACTTCATGCAGCGAATTTGTGACTCGTGTGCCTGTATTATCAGAAATATCGAATGTATCAAGTCAATAACATTCATATAATTACCGGAGCAGCAAATCAATTGGAACAACAGACGTTAGGATGTCTTACATTCCCTAAACAAGTCCCTTCCGCCAGAACGAAAAGTTAGCACAATATCAGTCGATAAAAAAGCGGAAAACCCAAATATGTCGAAAATCAACTTCATTATCACTTCATTTTGTATGCACACAAATGGCGACCAAAATAGAGATGGAAAAACAGGAAGACCCACTTCTACATCCTGGGACGAGCATCGAAAACAGGCCGGCACTCCGACTGCCTGAGGTCCAACTTCAAAATGTTGAACATCGCCTTACATTCAGATAGCGGCAGTTTATGCATGGTACAGTGGATACACAGCAGAGATCTCCGTTTTTTGGTGCCGGTTATTTCCTAGCCATTTCGAACGCTTTTGAGGAAACACAAACACCTTCCATTCCAATAGCTCCGAACTTGCGAACGATGGGGAGGAACTAACCACTGCTGGCCGTTTCAGTTTACCGAAGTGGTTGTTTGACTTCGTATGGCAGCCCGGTAGAAGTGAACACGCTTATATCCTTAACCAGAGCAGCATACGGTGGACTGAATCCTTTGTCGCGTTCACCTGACATTTCGTTGAGGTTAAAAAGCCTTGTGCTGTGCCGAAATGTGCGCAGTTCTGTTGTATGGTTGTGAGATGTGGAGTTTTCGTGCTAAGGATGTTTGTTGCTTGCAGACTATTGATCACTGACGTCCTCAAAAGTACCTCCGAAACGCAACGGGGTGATATCAATGCAAACGTTAGGAATCCAGTGTCTCAAAATAAATTAGCATGATCGGTAGTGAGCCCTGAGTCAACTACTAGCTCCGGATGCCTCTTGAAATGCTTCCATATGACGCCGAACCTCAAACAGACTTTGGCTAGGGAAGCCCTACGGATTGCCTTTTTGTGATGATCCCTCTAAATGGCGAGGACGAAGGCGAATGCTCGGCGCGTACGTCGAATCGGACCATGCATGTTTTAACGTGGTTTTGCAACTCAATCACCATCGGCCGAGATAACCAACCCGGTTGGCTGAAGAACATTTGTCTTATTCGGCTCTTCACATCAGTTTAGAACAAAAACTATCAGAATAATTAAGAACTCCGAAAAGCAGCAATGTGGACGATCAAATCGGACAGGTAATGCATTTGACAGCAGGTTTCGTAGGGGTCCTAAATCCAACGTTTATCAGACAAACTGGATCACATAGAAATCGCTGACCCTAGAACAGCAAATATGCCATCTTCTTATATGGTGTATTAAAAACCCGCTTGAAAAAAGCATAGTGCTGACGCATCAAAACGTAAATAACTTCACAGAAAGTGCACAAATAAAAGGAAGGAATAATAATATACCATAACAATCCAACTGCTTTGTTTTTGCCTTATATATTCTGTGATTTTTTGGTTGTTTTCGGTACTTTTTTAAGCGGGGTGAGCTCCACAGACAGGCTATAACAACATTTGCCCCAATGACTTTGGTTCTGAGCTATACCTCTCCTCCCCAACCAACAACAATCCCCAAACAGAAAGGTGGGAAGCTTCAACCGAGGTCAACGCCGAAGCTAACTAACTAAGGGCAGAGCACGAAGTATACGACTGTGCTCATTGGCGTCTGTGGGAGACGGGTGTAGTGGGCATCCAGGATGTTGAGCCCCGTTCAAAGGAGGCATGAACTGAGTAATCCGCTTCCGGTCCCCAGTGGGTTACGTGACTCTCAGATCGTCCTACTGTCTTGTACGTTAGACTATTTGGTCAAACGCTTGAGGTACGATCCGCCGGGTCAATCATCCATTTTGGTTTCAGCAACCGGGTAGCGTTCAGCCAACAAAGAAACCATGGATTTCGACAGTTAGCAGAAAAAATGAATGTGGATAAAGAAACTACCATATGGAGCATTCACATTTCTTTTTTCTTCCTTCCTCACTTATTGCTTTTGTTCTTTGTCATGTTTCGACGGCACATGATCTGCACTTAGATTTATATGATATATATATATATAATATATATAAAACCGAGAGAGATTTAGTATTGGGGACGGGGTCAGAGAATGCTCTTTCAAAACGAACGGAGTTTAATAGGTTTTGTTGATTAGATCTCGGGCTATGTATTGCAAGCACTCATCTATTCCACCTCCCCCGTTGAAGCAGAAGAGCCTATGTGGGGGTTAGCAAATGACGTGATAGCGTGGAATGAAAAAATGTAGGCCAAACTTGAGTAAAATGAGCGTCTGGCGTCCCCGCAGTTAGAGCTTAAGAGGACTCCCAAGCAGCTGGCTGGGAACGTTGTAGGATAAGGCAGCGAACGGTGAAGAGTGGCGAACGCCTGATATGTCATTCGGTGGGAATCGAAGTTTAAAAACGTTGCACATGCGAACACTGGCTTGGGAACAAACACAGTGCCAATGCAAAGTCATTTTTATTTTTTACTTCCTTTATTAATGAAATAACAGTGCATATCATTTTTCAAGAAGGGGGCCGCGGCCAACGGAGAGCTGCCAAGTGGAGAAGTCGATTGGCGGTAGGAGAATTTGAACCCGCGACCTTCACGTCCAAACGCCAAGACCTTATCCGTTTGGCCATCGCTGGCCAACACTAGAAAACTGAGTGGAGCAGTTAAACGAGAACAACAAACGCAGTCTTGTTTTTACCGTATAAGCTGGTTAATTTTAGTTTATATTTGCCCACAAAGAATGCAACGTTAGCAGATGGGCCGTAAAACATTCGCGAAACTGGATTCAGTCCTGCACTTTTATGAGATGTTTGATATCTGAGTGTAGTAGAGGAAGCAGGATACTCCTGCCCAAAAGTGCAGTGGCAAAGCAACATAAAAATCCCTGCAGATATCAACAGGGAAGACGATGAGCTCGGCGGTAAGAAAATGAAATCTACTGAAATGACCGATGGACCTGGGATTCCAAATGCCAATCACTTTGCCATGATGTTGGACGCTTAACCCACTAGACCAATGTCCCTAATCCCATGGGTCCCAAGCAGGATGTGGGAAGAACCGACCAAAGCCCTTGCTAACTTCATTGTATCTCTACACCAAGTTACAGCCTGATCATCATGTTACTTCTCCTAGCCTGATCCAGAACGTGTACGAAGTGCACGAAAAGGTAAGCTGTGAGTAAGCAACGCGTGTTCGAACCATCGAAGGGGTGCAGGATAACTATCTATCGCACGGTGGATTTCCACAGGCAACGTAAGGAGCAGTATCCGGTTATTACCCGTCTGATGTTCCCACCAGACTACAACATTGCCTTAGTTCATTTCAGTTGTAACAACTATTAACCCTGCTCAAACGTGCTTTGGTTTTGTCGGTTATTTCGCAGCGCCCTCTACTCCAGAGATAAACGGATGAGAAACAGTGGGAGTTCAATTGTAAGATTTTTTTTAACATTTGTTATGTATGAGTGTAGTGGAAGGAATATACCTCAGCCGCTGGGATCTACTACACAAGCCCAGTTAAGTCAGATGTGGTGACCAGCCGAGGCAGAACGCATGGCAAATGATAATTTGGAACGCATGGAAGAGGAGAGATTTCAAATACAAGAACGTCATTAACTGTGGCATTGAGCCATATCATCCATTGTCACCAACCTCGTGGACCCCAAACCGGTTGCCTAACGGAACCCAATCAAGCAAGCCCAGTTGTTCGTGCTTTCTGCTATGATATCAGCGGACCACTAAGATTCATTTTCCAACGACTACCACTTTCATTGATGAATGCAAAGCGAAGCAGACGTTCTGTGGGCATGAGCAAAATATATCCCGCCTACCGTAATCTATTCAGATTGTCTATAAAGAATGAACTCCACTGTGCAACATCTTTCCGCACAACTTCTGAAGTAGTGAGACGATTCTCTCTCCGTATTGTATCTGTATTACAAACTGTCCAAACACCGAGAGTCTTCGCATGCCTGTCCTCAGTAGTAGTCATGTCCCTGAGTCGTTTAGCAGGATTGATCTTCCGAGTGTCAAGCCAAATATGCTCCTAACTGGCAAATGATAACTGAGCCTTATGCACCCACAAAAACACTTCATCCGATGCAAAATTATCAAATGAGATGTGACTGCCTAAATAACAAACCTATTTTGTCCAAATCCCCACTTTCAAGAACAAGTTTCGGCTTCAAGCCAATTCAATCCTGTAACACCATTTTACACTGTGGTGATGCAAAACAAACCAAAGATACCGACACTATCGTTTAGACCATGGAGAAAAATCTCCAACTTATTTGGGTCTTCACTCAGAAGCCTAGACAAATATTAATGCCACTATCTTCATATGAAAATAAAGGGCATTCCACAGTCATTAAAATTGCGAAATTGAAAACAAAGGGTAAATGGTTAACCCTGACGTAGACCTCTTGTGGAAAACTGGGATGAAAGGTGGACGCAAGCACGAACTCGGCCTTGGCAGTTCGCATGCACAGACTAAGGAATTTGGATAAATTCCGATGGTACAGCCTTCAGTATGGTATTGCAATGAACTGCATGATCAGTTGAGGAAGTGCCGCTTTCAGATTTCTTTGTTTACTTCTTTCATTAGTGAAACAAGAGTAAGCCATTCTTCCGAAGGGTGCCGCGGTCAACAAAGGGCTGCCAAGTGAGGAAGCTGATCGGCGGCGAGAGGATTCTAATCTGCTGCCTCAGCGTCGAAACGCCAAGACCATACCTTTAACCGTGGCTGCTCAAGGAGTACAGAGACCATGAGATCCGCATCGCATGTCGTGTTCCTCAAAGCCTCGACCGAATGGGAAACCGGTGTGATTCTTAAGCGTACGCTCTCCCCGAATACTGGATAGTCGCCGCAGGACAATCCCCCAAGAAGAGCTCCAATGCGATAATTGTTAAACTAATTTCTGGGGTTGTCACACGAGGATCTAACACTTTTCTTGCAAATCAACACAATCATTAACGCTAACATTTCACTATCCATGAAAAAAGAAAGTCCATCAAATCTAGACGCTTATCCCGCTTAAACGAACCTACCATCTTGACGACCATTTTAGATGGAGTGCTGGCATCTACGTGCATTTTGTTCACTTTCAGGTATAAGTGGATGGCCCACTGTGAGTGAAAAAAACAAACCGTTTCACAACTGTTTGGCCGAACGCTCCGGAAAATGAATCAATCGTCCTTGGGACTCTTCGATTACGTTGCTTATAACTGGATTTCGTGAGCCAGTACTCTTAATCAGGATTCGTACAGATATCATACCAAGACAAAAAAAGCAGAAACAACCGGAGGAAAAGAGACGTTGCAAATATCACCTTCTCCAGCACTGACTGTCTATCGTCATACATGGTTTCGTTGTGCGCTGCCGTAATAGTATGTCACTTCAGATTCCTCAATCACATTCTGCTCGCGGTTATTCCTAAGGCTCCCGTTCAGTTGAAACCCCAAGGAGCTACACAACTAGCTGCAAGTGGTATTCGGGTAAACGGGTCTGAGACCGTCCAATAAAACAGCTGATGTCGAATAGATTCATTCCACATTCCCACATGACGTGAGTCTGTCTAGTGCGCGTTGTGCGCGATCCGCGGATTCGAACAGGCACACAACGTCATTTGCGTAATCTAGGTCACACAGCTTTTTTCCATTTCTCAGTTCGACTCCTACATCCTCGAGACCTCTTACAGCATCTTTCATCACCTCGTCCATGACGAAATTGAACAGGAATGGAGAGATGGGACGCCCTTGTCGAACGCCACTAGTCGTTTCAAATGAATCTGCTAGTTCACCGGATACCCTCACGCGACCATTGGTATGCGAATACAGTGCTCATAACAAGTTTACCCTTCTGGTGGGGAGCACTGAATAGTGCTAGTCGATCCACGGAGTCGAACGCACCTTTCAAGTCGAGAAAGACGACGAACGTGAGGCGGCGGTGCGTGTAGCGCGTTTCGAGTATTTGGTAACGAGTGAATATCTGGTCGATGAAACTCCGACCTGGATGAAATCCGGCCTGTTACTCTCGTGAATCGCTGTCAAACGACGCAACATAACTGAAGCGAACATGTTGGTAACTATCGGAATTAAACTAATGTCACCATGATTCCTACAATCACTCCGTGTGCTCTCCTATGGTACAATCAGTGACTCACTCCACGATAACGGATATCACGTTATTGTCCAATATCACGAATCAAGGAGTTAAATGTCTTCATCAGGGCTACTACACCCAATTTAATAAGAACTGGGGAAGTTGGCCAGGACCGCCCACTTTTCTCCTCTTCAGAAGTCGAATATTCGACCCCACTGTTAATTCCGTTGGAGGGTCGACAAATACCTACCAAAGATTCGCAGCTGCGGTCGTCGGACCATCTACATTAACATGCGGCCAGCTAAAATGACCCTTGAAATGCCCAACCCAACGGCTGAGCTTTTGTTATCTACCATGGATGAGCTCCCCATTCCTATCGCACACCCTGGAAAAACCTTTTTTTACTAACCGAAATTCGCTGCCCATTGGTGTCGCCTATAAATTAAATAGTCCGTAACTGTTACCTGAAGTTGCTGCGAATTCCATTTCTTCGGTTAACCTAACCCACCAGTATTCACGGGCATTCTCGAAGTTCATCGTCAATTGATGGTGCAGCTGTTAAGGCATCTTATTCCCCTCCTTGCAGTTAGGGGGCTGGCGTTTTTACTCCACTAGGCTGAGAAACCCTTGCCAGATCCAGTGTCTTTGATAAACACTAGACCTAGGACCACAAGTGAAACCTGTTGCCAAATGCATTGCCTGCTTGATTTGTTGCCAGCATTCATCTATATTGTTGCTCATTGAAATTCTTAACTTGTTGCATAGTTTCTGTTCATTGGTGCAAATAGCCGAGTCAGACAGACGTTCACCGGCCAATTGGGTTTTTGGACTGTGCCGACGGCTACTGGACTGCAGCAAAAGCTGCATTAAAACGAGTGCATGATCTGATCTGACGTATGTGGTCCAGTATGACCAACAGTTCTAAACAGAACCGCGCCAACAGTGGCTTACTGCAGTGTGGCCAATCTGTCTCATATATATCCCCATTTCTTCCCAACTGTGCCACAAAGGATGTTCTGCAGAATGGGTTTCCTGGTCTTTTAGACGATGGGGTTGAACTCCACCCAGGGAACAGAGATTTTCGATTCAGAACAAACTGAGTGACATCCCACAGGCAATCCAACACACGTTTGACTGATTAGCGACTGAGGTCTCTGAGTACGGTATTTGCTTTGCACCTTCGGAATGCAAGGTGCTTCTTCAAGACTGCCAGGAGCCTGTGCCTGCACTTACCCTTCGTGGTGATTGGTTAGAAGTAGTCAATAGCTTCAAGTACTTTGAGAGTCTCATCGCAAGTGGTGGTGTCGGGGAGAACGTTACATCACGAATTGCAAAGGACAGAACAGCTTTTGCGAACCTGCGACATTTGCGGTGCCGCTGAGATATCCAGGTTTCCCCCAAGGGGAGGGTGTACAATGTCACAGTTCAGTGTTGTTTATGGTTGCGAGACCTGGCCTGTCCGCGCTGATGACGTCCGCTGAACATGTCGGCGACTCTTTTTCGCCACCGATGTTTTCTGGAGCATTGCCGAGGCCCAGTAGGAAACAATCGATAAACAGCACAGATGATGTCGTCGTGAGTACAAAGTCATCCTGACCTAGGCAATCGCTCTACACCACCTCGGTGGCCTGGACACGCTTTACGTATGTCTGCCCATCGTGTGCTTTTCTGTGCCCCCTTTGCACGTGCTGAGTAGGGCTGGAGACGATGCGACGATCGGGCTACGACTCGGCGCAGAGACTGCAAGTTATCTTCGGATGTGACCCTGGTAGATGCCCCCAGTTCACGATTGGGGTCCCAGAACGAGGGCTGTCGCTTGTGGGAAGTGTTGAGACAGAGGTTAGAATAGAGGTAACTGGTGCGAAGCTTGTTATGACCTGTCTGTAAAACTCGTAAGCCATAAAAAATGAAAGTATACGATGAGAACAAAACATCCGCTGTTTTGGTATCTGTTGCTTTTCCTTCTTGCACCTGTTGCTGTGTTGGTACTAGGGCTGCTTACAAGTTAGCGGGAAAATGTATATTATAAATCTAAGGACGATACACAACGGTTACTGACTTCCAACAACCGCTGCTTAAACAGGATGTACATGCCAGGGTGGGATCGCGCTAGCGAAACTGAAGCTAGGCATCGACAACTGGACAGTCTAAAACCCACCGCCTACCATCGACCTCGCTGTTAGCTTTCATACAGCGGACAGATTGGGAGGGTAGTTCAGCTGTTTGTACAACCGCTAACTTTATACCAAGTAGCTGTTTTTATTTTACTAGACGGAACCACGCCTTCAAATGCCTCAACACGGTCGGGAATGGATGTCTCAGG
>LUCM01005496.1:0-85686 GCA_008360955.1 Fasciolopsis buskii
GCTGTACAGTGCTTCCATGGTTTCTTTATGGTGAGTTGAGTGATGATATCACATGGTGAATTATTTCATGTAAACATTCAATCTCCTACTACTAAAATGTATCAAGTAATCAAGCTCTGTAGGTCATATCCAAAGCCTTCGTCGTACTTAGGCTACCTGCAGAGAAGTCATCTATCAGTAGGGGTCGATCGCTGTGAGGTAACGGACAGAGCCCGTGCAAACCAGTGACGGATAGGTGCAACATCATGTGGTGAAGTTCAACAAACCGTTCAGAGCCTGCCCGGTAGCGTAATGGCTAAGGCGTTCGACTCACAATCGTTCGTCCCGGGTTCGCGTCCCAGTTGGGGCGCGGTGGATATGCACTGCTGATGATTCCTAACAAGCTGGATGAAACAGCTGTACAGTGCTTCCATGGTTTCTTTATCGTGAGTTGAGCGATGATATCACATGGTGAATTATTTCAAATAAAATACAGTTGTTTCGTCAACCAAAACATCGTGTGAAACTACATCATACTCTCCTTCCCGGTAATGAGTTGCACAGGACAGATCTGAGAATGGTTGTTAAAATGCTTTTCATATGATCAAATGGATAAGGTTTTGTCCTTTGGACGTGAAGGTCGCGGATTCTAATCTTACCACGCCCCGTCAACTTCCCCATTTGACACCTCTCTTGTGGCCACATTCCCGTTCCCGGAAAATGATATACATTATCATTTCAATTATAAAGGAATTGAACGTAAGTTCGCGTCATTCAGTGCCCCTACTTGAAGTCCATAGATGTGGGTACTCGTAATTAATTCCAATCCCGGTCGACAGGCAAGATGGATGCTGTAACTGTGGTGTGGCGTGAGAAAACTTCGTCCTGTTCTTTTCCCCTAAAGCCCCCGATAAAACATAACACACAAGCGTCGTCAGAATAAGTCTACCGGCTAAATAATCTGATTCTGTGAGCACTTTTATCTTCATTCAATGAAGTAAAACGTAAACCCCGAGGTCAAAAAGCACATTGCGAAATAGAGAATATGAGGGAGTGTTTACACAGAAACTGGTTTTTTCATTTTAACTTTAATGAGCGAATGAACAAGTTTTTACGTTTACCCTTAAGGCTTATCATCAGTTGATGATGTTGATGTTGATGCACCTCATTCACCTCTTTGTAATTTGGGAACTGACGTTTTTGCTCCATTAGGGTCGACAGCCATTGCAAGACCTAATATCTCTGATGGATAATGGATTTAGGACCGCAAGCGTAATCTGCTGCCACATGCATCGCCAGCTTGATTTGATCCCACTAGTCGTCAAAGTTCTCTGTTCGTCGGATAGTTCCTGTTCATGGCTGTTGCGAACAGCCGAATCAGACAGACGTTCGACAGCCAATCGAATTTGTGGCCTGCGTCGATGACCGTTGAGCTGCAGCATAAATCGCATTAAAACTAACGCATGGTCCAATTCGACGTACGTGGCCCAGTACGATCTGCAGTTCTGGACAGAACCGCGCCGACGGTAGCTTGCTGCGATATGGTCGATCTGACTCAAACTACCCGTCGAGTTAGAGTGCCATGTTGCTGTGCGACACGAACTGTGTCGGAAATTCGTGTAAGATAGGAATAAATGGTCGTCCGCACAAAATTTGGGAAACCTTTCCCCGTTATCTGTTGGCTGATCATGCAAGTCGCAGTGCTCACCTAAACAGGCTTTTGATGAACTAAGTTTTTCAACTTGTCTATGAAAGTCACCTGCTACCAAAACAATATCGGGATTTTCGCTTTTGCGTCATAAAACTCATCTTTTTGTGTGTTAGCGCTGCAGTCTGTTCGGGTGTATATTGAGGTGACAAATGAACTACGCTTAACTCAGCTGTCCTCCCAGAGGCCGACCGATTCCTGCAGTCTCAGCGCACAAGCTACTGTTAACAGGGATCCAGTCTAAAAGGGCCGTTTCAGCCTTCTCACTTAAGATTATTTCTACACCGCTTTGACCCACAGCTTGCGCCGCTTCGTTTCCTGAAGTCTGCAGGAAATACGTAGACGAGACATTAAGCGTACTAAGTTAAATTACGCTACTGGAATCCTGAATTCGTGTTTCATTCACGTAGCAGATATTAATCAAAGGTGGGTCCACTGTCAGAACTAAACACGCCTGTCGCCCAGCTTGCATGAGATTGGGCACATTTAAGGAGCTGATTTTCAGAGACTGACTAGGATAGAGAAAATGTGCGTTGGTAGATTGGAAACCACTTACTGTACTGTTTGACAGCGGTTGGGAGTACCTGACGTGTTATCAGTACGGGCATTTTGGTTAGCCAAAGGGGCAGAAGGGACAGGCTGAATAAAAGAGAAGACAAAGTAGAAACCGATAAGGACAAACTATTGAATAATGATTTTGTGCATTCGACGTTCATAGAAATGCATCGCTTCAACGGGTTTTCGATTATTCACGTAGTTCCGTTGGGTATTGCATTGAATTTGTCAAGAAATAAGGTACGCTCTAGGGAGATAGTAATAGTATTAGCATTTGACTGGAATCGGGACACCTGATAGCATCTACCCGGGAGCTTGCAAAACCAATTCAGAGGATGGGCAGAAATTCTTTGTACTTAGTTAAAAGCACCAAATTTAAAAATGCATGCTTATGCATTGCTAAGCGGAACAGTAAAGCATCATCTATCAGTAAACCTTTAGCAGTTAGTCAGCTTTGGCAATGACGATTTAGGGCCCAGCGGGTCATGCAAATCACACATTGCTTCCAAGTGGATATATGTTTGAATCTCTTGCTTAATGCGAATTGCCACAAAAGAACTGTAAGGTATTTTTATTAATCAACACAATGCCTTAATGGCTAGTCTTCGGAGAACTAGTGCACAAAAGCTCAGTGACATCACCCGATCATTCTGCAGTCCCTGTAAAACTGGTCTTTCGGAGGCTCACGTCAAATTTCGGGATAACCAACCCTTTCGCCATGAATCTTAAATAAGACTAAGATGAAGTTGGCGATTTCGTTGCCGATTGAAACTCATGCAAAGGCAATTAAGTGCATCTTTCTGTCGTTTAGCCACCTCGGTCTGTTGTTCGTTTTGTGATGCTTCCATTTAATGGCATTTATCTGAGCAAGAATAAACACAAAATGTAGTCACTGAACACTCAAATATTGCCATGGTTTGCACGAGTCATGCAAATGAGCCTGACGATCTACGTGCGACGTGTCCGTGCGGCTGGGACCTTTCTTAGTCGAATTGTACTCTTGGCTGGAATTGCTAAACCACAGAAGCTACTGAACGATGATCAAAGGATACAAAGTTCTGGAAAATGTTCGGCTGAGGTTGCATGGTTGATTATGAATGTAAAGTGCTATTTTTAAGGAAGGTGAATGTGTGTTATTCCAGGCTACTTTCTAATTTGCAGGGATGAACCGCAGAATTTCATTACGCAAACTGTTTTCTGTGCCAATCAAATCTCCCGCATACTAGTAATAACAATTAGAAATAAGTGCTTTTCGCTCACGTGTAAGGCCGACAGTTCTCAATGTTCGATTGACAGATTAAACCCGTCATTCACCGGAGCAAACGGCTCACAAATAGTTTTCCGCGAATTTCAATGTATCCTGGGTATTGTTTTTTTTGGCAGTAATGAAATAAGACTAGAAAAGATTACCAGTTCTAAGATACGATTCAGTCGTAAGCTGCAGTTCAAACCAATGAATCTCTTACTGTTGCGTCATATACAGTTTCTTCCTTTTATGATGGAAAAATAGGAAATTTCGCAACACTTGGAGTGCTTTGCAGAGCATTCTACAATCTATCTCGAATGAAGTTTCATAGATTTGTTATTTCTTTTGTAAATGAAACAACATTGTGCATCATTTTTCAGAAAGAAGGCTGCGGCCAATGGAGGGCTACTACGTGGGGAAGTTGACCGGGGGGGGGGGCTCAAATGTCACATTTCTACCCGCTTGGCCGCCGCCGGTTATGGTTGTTTTTCATCCGTCAGCCCAGCTTTTCACCATGGGCTCGTTCGAGTGACTGAAAAACGGCAAAAGTGTACTGTTCATCGAAAACGCCATGGACAACAGCCAGAAAGCCGGTAAGTGTATCATTTCTCAACAGCAGTTAGTTGGGACTATGCAGTTCGGAATACAAAATGGAAATGAATTCATCCTTTTGGTCCTGTGACCGCCTGGTAGTAGCGTGTTATCCCCGGAACCAAGGCAATCGTATCGCACGGTGCCCTGTGATCGAATCGCTTGCTTTTGTCAAACTGGACAATAATCGCACCAACATTTGGAAGATTTCGTCTGACGAGCAAAGCACCACTTTTTCTAATCTCTGGACGTCATAACATGACTAGTGCAATTATCCATGGGAGTTACACAACCACCCGATTAACTTCGTTAAAACCTAATCGCACAAAACAGTGCGAGGCAGGAAATTGCACATCTGTAGTTCACTGCGTCCTACAGCCTTTAGGAAAAACTGCATATACCCTACCTTGGTACGAATAATATTGCACGGCGGCATAAATCTACATGGCTAGATAATGGATTAGTGGAAAAACGATTCTTTCATTTTTAGCTGAAACGCAAAATCGGGTTTTGGATGTAATTACCCCCGGGAAGTGATATTTTTTGTTAGGCAAGTTTGCTTTTATCTCCCCCCGTCCTTCGCTTAAGGTACATTAATAACATTGACAGAATCCTTACAACATTCAGCTGTTCGACAACTGACTTCACGCATTCCAAATTATTTATCTTCGTATTTTTTGAATTCATAAAAATGTCTTCCTCTTTGTACACGTAAACATTTTTTGCGAATGTTTATTGTGATACAGTGTTCGCATACAACTGACACACTTTGGATAATCGACCTTCCATCTGGTCCATCTTCTGAGACAATTTCCGGATTTTTTCGACATACTGGCCACGCATTTGCTCGATTTTTTCCATGATTTCCTGCTGCAGTCTGTCCTGTTCGTCCAATTTTTTCCCAACTGTTGAACTTGTACTTGTCAATCGTCCTTCCAGACTTGCAACAGTTGCTTTCACAGCAGTCGTCCGCGATTCACCCGTATCCTTTTGAACGTTAAGCAGTCGTCCCCAACCTTGAAATGCCTTCATTTTGAGGGAAAAATGTGCAACTTTCACTAAGGTGAACCATTTAGCTAGTCCGGGACTATGTGATCAGTTGACATTGGAATCACACAAATCAACACTCATTCTTTTTCAGTTAATGAAATTGAAATGTCCGAAGACTCACTGTGAAAGAAATTCTATTCATACTTCTGTAAGTTTGAGATAACACGGATGTCGTGATTGTTCAACTTCACCTGATCCAGCGCTCATAAGCCGAACTCGTTATCGCGTTAACTCTGTATAATATCATTGGGCCACCTCGAAACGGAAATAAAAATAGGAACATTTATTCTAACAAGAGGAAGCAAATGAGTCCAGAGTGGACTTTTATGGGCTTGAATATACACGCATTGTGGAATTTAAAGCGAAATGCTGTAACACTAATAAGTATTCCGTGACCAGGTCCTTGTAATACTTGGGATTTGCGAGCATCTCCAATGACTACATTCAGACACATACATAAGCCTGCCCTCTCTTCCTGTGCCCAAACCTATCCTGAACTTTTAAAATAACTACTGCTTTGCCTGGTGAAAAATTAAATTACGGGGACAAGGACCGAGTCTTCACCCCTGGCAAAAAACGGCGTTCCATAATGTTCGGAGCACATATCAGGGTCTTGAATTTTCAGCAAACAAACGAAGATCTGTTTTTATTGTGAATGATATAATATTAATAACACAGCGTTGTTGGTAGATGTAATGCGCCAACGTTTCGACTACCGTGGGTAGTCTTTCTCAAGGCAAGTTTTACAATCAAATTTGATTGTAAAACTTGCCTTGAGAAAGACTACCCACGGTAGTCGAAACGTTGGCGCATTACATCTACCAACAACGCTGTGTTATTAATATTATATCATTCACAATAAAAACCAATACATGGCGCATCGATTTTTCGATACACTCCTTACGTCGTTTGATCCGGATATTTACAAACGAAGATCTGCTTCCTTCTGGAGTTGATTGTGGTGCTGAATTTCACTTTGCTCTTTGAAGTTTAGTTCGTAATGCATCATATTTCTTTCTGTTCTGCCTGGTCTGTTTATAGCAGCAGATATCACGTGATTTTATCAATAAATCGCAACTACCAAGAGATTCCTCGCCCCAGTAGCCCCGTGCACTAAGAGGAGTCTTATATTTGCTTTATTCCTGCTGAGCTCCATTGATTATGTCCAGTTTATTCTTTTATGATCTCTGGAAATGTATGTATCAATAAATTATTCATCACACAATCACACAGCCAAACTAACCGTTGAAGACCATGAAAGTACCACTCACTCGTGTTTTTTCCTGCTAGCTAGCAATCATGGTTGGCGCCCATCAGCTGTAATTTATTTGGAATTCCAGCCCCGGGAGAAAAAAATGTGAATGAGACGTCCGCATTGTTGAACTATCCGAAGTTGGCCCACTATAATTTATTGAAGTTTTACGCCTATACAAAAAACGTTTCGTTTTTTCGTTCCGTTGCAATCATTTCTTTCTCCGAATTCGGCGAACTGTGCATATCAGCAGACAAACACTACGTCTTCCCTCACACATGCATGTTTTTAGTTTTTGCACACGGTTAACGTACGGTATTTTGTTCTCAAACAAAATGTTTTGTCAAAATTCTGTTAGGATGCATGAAGTACTCTGTGAATAAGTTTACAATTAACCTATTCATTGCAGTTTTCTACTTAACAACGGTATATGCAGATTAAGTGACAACAGTGAATGAGTTACTAGTTGTTGGTATTGTCTAAGCCGTAATGCCCGATGGGAAATTGTGTGGGTTTTCAGAGTATCACATGACCGTTGTTGGATGACCGTACTATTGTTCGAGGACTGGAACTGATAGTAATCTTGGCAAATGCTGTGCGCGGAAGTTGTTCACAGTTGCCAAATTCCGATTTCTTCTGACTGGAACGTGAAACTGGTGCACAGAAATGGTCACTTGGATGATGAAGGAAACGTTTTCAGTACAGAGAAGTCCTAGTTGGTAATACAAGAAAGGCTTACCAGTCAGCTGGTAGATTTTCCACAGCTCGTGACGCAAGCTGTCAAGTAAACTATAGGTTTTCGCAGGCAGGCGGCTTTATTCTCCTTAAAAATGAAGTCAAAACCGAGCACTGTGCTTATCTGTCAGCGTGATAGTGCATTCATTGCTGCCTAAGGCGACATATTTTGTGTGAAAATCACCCCCAGTTAGAATGGGAGAAAACAGGTTCTATGGGCGCAAAACCGTGGTAGCTCATTTATTTTCTCGTTTGGTAAGAATGAAGGCTTCAGAGATGTCTTAAGTAATGTAAGAACCTTTATGCCATAACGTAACTTGTTCTATAGAATTGGCTTATAATTTTTTTTCTTGCTGGAGACATTAACTGCAATGATTATTTAATAACATGAGACCGAATGAAATAGGTGGAAACTGCTGATAAATATTCCACGAACTGAGATTGTTCACTGAACACCCTTGAGTGCAGCCGCATATTCGTGCTGAATAACAACCGGTTTGTGTTTCATGTCACATTTTCGTATTTTATCTACAATAATTTGACAAGAAGCTTTATCACTTGGATATTCCGGGTGGGTAGCCTATCAATAATAAGTGAAATATATATATATATATATATAGTCATGTTGTGTATTCGAACACTTATCTGGAAAACAATTGTTACTTGCCGTGAAATAATGAATTAGTCAAATAGATGAGTGGAAAAGTTCCATTTCCAGCGTACAATAGTACTAGCACTCCTGTGCTATTCACAGTAGAATAAATCATTAGCTAATTGAAAGAGACTGTCGATACCATGCGTTGACACGGTGTTTCGCAGTCTCACATTTTTATTATTTTGGGATTTACTGTTTTTCCACGGTTTCCTTGTTGTTGTGACTCGAACTGGGGAATTGCACCACAGTAAATGAATATCTGTAGCTTCCCTTATCAACTTTTGCAGATACCGGCTTCTATCCTAAGAGATGGAACTGCGATACTGCATTTATTCTGGTCAAAACAGAAGGCTTGAAACCGTTAGTCAAAGTTTCTAGGTTTCGTTCCCAATCGGATGTTTGTGTAAGCTGTTTTGCCTAACAGCATTTTCTGGCACGGGGAGTGGATTTCCTACGTTAACTGGATCAAGCAAAAAAAGGGAGATCCGTGCGTCTGATTCTTACTCACTGAAAAAAATAAATTGGTGCGGTGGAAAATTCCACTGTCCTGGGAAGTTTTGATGCAACTCTAGACGGAAGAACGTAAGTTTTCACAGACGCCGCTTACTTCCGTTCTGAAGCAGAAATTTTTAAAGTTTGCCCGCATTATTCTTGAGAGTATCTTTGGTCAGGTCAGGGTTCTTCATAAAAAACAGCACAAACTCTGTTGTTTACGGCAAACCGCACCACGTTTTTGTGCAGACCATAATATATTGTCAGCCCGAGCCCAAATAATTTTATGGAAATCGAAATTGGTTTTCCTGTTATTAAATCACCTCTAACCATCGTTCAGTTGCACCGGGCTGGCTTCGTGAGCGAAAACTTGGACTGAAAGGAACATGAACTTCTTCGCTGAAATTGTTCTCATTGACAGTAACCATACTAAACAACCAAATCAATTTATTAGCGGTGGTGTTTATATGGCACTTGTGTTGTTTGGGGGTGGGGGGGGGAGTAACTATTAGTCCCTAGGTGAAGTGCCCCAACACCATTTGTTATGTTCACTTGGCTCAGCTGATAGGGAAAATGCAGTTCTACATTTATCACGAACAGTAAAAATATAAAACAAAAATGACCGAGGTTGCAGGTTTGAATAATTGCACCCGATATCTAGAAAGATGATGTCAATGAAAAATCTAACGCGCAATTTCTGGGGAGGATGGTCACTAACACTCCCCTCACGAAATCCATGTCATTCCACAGACAGACTCACGTGTGACTTTTTCACCTATGGAAAATCTCCCATTTTTGTCACTAATGCGAGCTTCAGCGACCACTGTATACGAAGAAATTCTGGATCTGAACAACGCAATCCACAGAGTCAAACTACTTTCGGCAGCGCAGTATAGTATTCAGATACAGTACTTGGGCTTTTTTTAACCATATATGTACTAACTCATCATCGTTCAACTTTAAACAGCAGAGCAAGCCCCGGTGACCGAGGATTTTCACACTGAGTTACATGGTACCCTAGAAAGAAAGAATATGGAAGATGAATATGGAGTGGATCGTGATAAAGTGGGAAAAGAAAAGATCGCCGTAGAAGGCAAAATACGGGATACAATCTAACTGTATGCACATATATGATTTTAATCGTTCTTGTTCGACAGAAAGCGACAGTACGTTGCGCTCCCATATCTTGCAATGTTTTCGGACTAATATTTGATCGGTCTTCCGGATCCGAAAAATCAAAGACGTGAAACCTCCCTACCCAAGTTCGTTGTACGTTTTCTCAGTTCACGCTTCCCCACCGTCTGCTGACTAGCATGCAGCTTCTTGCAATCCAAAAGAGGGACGGAAAATGAAGCAACGTGTGGCAGATGGCTGTTTGTCACGAAACAAGTGACCGAACAAGCGAAGTTGATTAAGCTTTATAAATTACGATTTAATATTCGCATAGTCAACAGCCAATCCTCACTTCTTAACTCGAACTTTACATATTCCGTCGCTCCATTTAATCCTAACGACACTAAGCAAATGACGACAGCCGACATCCTGTAAGTAGCGAATACCAGCACGCAAATTGTGTCTCACAGCTATACAACAGAATTAAGCTTATTTCGGCTTGGTGCACATGATCTTTTAAGTTCAGCGGACAAGCGGGTAGGCGCCACGGCACCCAGCGCGTATCCTCCGGACCCTTGGATATGTGTCCAGCTCTAATGCCGTGTTAACATTATCAATCAATCAGCTGAAACAGTCAACAGTGGTTATTTTGTTGGCGTCAAATGCCAAATGTCTTAGGCAGCGCTACACGCTGAAGGTGCAAAGTGCCTGTCTAGTGAAGCTACAGGTCTTGCCAGCCTGTCTAGCGCATAACTTAAGCGTGCGACGTTATAAGCGCACTCCAAGTCCCGTTGAGTGACCCAGTTCTGGTCGCCTCCTGAAGCATCCTCCAGTATTTCGCTTATGAGTAAGTCAAACAAGAATGGGGAAATGGGAACTGCTTGTCTAAAACCACTGGCCGTTTCAAATGAACTTGGCAGTGTATCGTATAAGTGACCAGGTTTAGGTAGTTACAATGCTTGTGGTGTTTTCATAAGCTCCACTAAATCTTTCTAATAAACAATCAGTAGGTTTGAACGCGAAGTTCAAATCAAGAATAATCACAACTATCGGGCGAAGGTGTGCATGGGGCCCTTTTGGAGTAACTGGCAAAGGGGAAAATCTGATCGACGCAAACTCGATCTGGGCGAAATCCGGCTTGCTGTTCGTTGGTTTTTGCTCTTCGAAATCGGTATTAGACATTGAAGCATTTTAGAAGCGAAAATCTTGCTATTTATATGAATTTAGCGCAGTCCATCCAAATCATTCCTTGAAATATTCAGCCCAACAGTCAACCCTCTCTTCATGATCATAAGTAGATTTTCCATTTATGCCGCACACAGTTTCACTGAAAGAAGGTCACTTTCTGTGGTGTCATGTATAAATTTCGACTAACCTTAAAAATCTGCTGCTTTCATTTTCTAGCTATGTTAGTCAAACAACCTTCGCGATTCTTACTAAGCCTTGTTCCGACTTGACGTTATGAATGCCAGCGTATTTTCTTCGTTTTCTTGAAATTCGGCAGCCATCGTTTTTACTCCAAAAGATTTCGTAAATATTAAATGATCTGGTGCATGTAGCGAACATAAAATGTAAGAGAAGCCTGCTGCCATAAGAAACGCTTGTTTGCTTTTACGGCGATGCATACTAACTTGCTTCCCGATGAGGATCTTAGCCCATCCATGCGTTTCTAGTCGTAAATGGGCCCAACGTCTAGGTCAGGCAGACGCTATGCAACTAACCGTGTTTCTGCTTAATCTACAATAACGATTGTATTTATGCCAATGCATTGTTTAATTCTAGTTAAGTGGACCTGCTAAATCTACGGCTTAGGGACAGGACCACACCAACGATAGCCTCCTGCGATATGGGTTATTCACTTCAAATTGTCTGCAGAGTTAACGTTCCAAGTTGTCACGCAACGCAAACTGTTTCGGAAATCATTAGTGGACGAAAATACCAACTGATTGCCTCTCTTTGCTATCCGTATTTTGTGTAAGGCACAAGGCTCACCTAAACAGACATTTGACGCACCAAGTCTTCCAACAAGGGTGTTACAATCATCTGCTAATATTAGAATTTCAGAGCTTTTGTTCCTTTGAGCAGGAGTGGTGACCTTGCCCATCTACTTGGAGCAGTTATTCTTCTACTCATTTTTCTAATTGATTTGCCTTACAAAATCGAGCCCAGACCTGGGAGATTAAGACTTTGTTAGGCTTATACCCACTGACTTTTTAAGCCTGGCTGAATCATCGATTTGAGGTAAGTTATGTTGAGTGACTTGATGGATTACACAAACATGCATCCCGTCATACTACATCATGACGTAGTCTGTTTGTGATAGCTGCTTAACTTTGATGGTCGGAAGGGGATTGGTGTTTCCTGTATAGTATGATCGAAGTCATTTAAGTTTAATCCTAATAGCAGTAAAATGAGAGTATCTTATATGCCCAAAGACTGATTTTGCCACACTACTTGGTTTACCTGGTGACTAGAAGATTTAGGGTTTCTGGTTAAGCGTCACAGCATTACTGTCATGAATCGCAGCGTATGCATTCATTACCGAGGTCAGATGGAGTTGATTTGCTTCTGACTTCTTTGAAAACGCTATTATAACATTTACACTAGCTTTTGCTTTCAAAATTTATGTTGAGATTGGTAGGCTTATAATAATTACGGAATCACCTGATGTTCGAATGTTTCAAATGACCGTGACCTTTTGATAGTATGAAAATCACTCAAGCCGATAACTTACCGTGGTAGACGTCTGTCCCGTGACATCCGAGGCGGCAGATTCAGCGCCTCGTTCGCGGCACTCTGACGAGCTGACTGAACTGGTCTGACCAACTGTCGTCGAAGCAGCATTGCAAAATCTGGAGATCAGTCGACGTACGGGATGGTCAGGAGCCAGACTGGACAAGGGTGGCTGATTTCTGTGCATTTCATTCAACTCTTTCTCTCTTTGCACGTCAGAAATCTTTCTGAAAATGAGCTGCAAAGTGAAATCAAGCGGTGTGTTGTACACAGATGAAAACTGATGGTCAACCAAAGTTCTGTGAAATATTCCATAATAGTTGAATATTATCCTTTTGTCTAAACGATCGGAACTGTATTTAACAAGCAGATCAAAGGAACATTGAGCACCCTTCGTTCTGGTTCTACCTTCAGAGATGTCTTGCGTTTTCTGTTGCAAATGCGCCACACGTCAATCGCAGTCAAATATAACCTATGTGAAACATATTTCGATATGTTTGAAGTATTTGGGTTCGGTACTTCGTTTTAAATTGCTACCATCTTGGCTTGTATGTTTGTTGATTCGCGAACCGCTAGGACAGTAGTTCTGTTGGCAATAGATTTTCGTCACCTCCATAAAGCGTAGATCTTGGGGCCGGTAGAAATCAGTGAATTTAGCGGAACTTTTAAATCGGTATTGTCTCCAAGCGACAAAAGATTACAAATAAAGGTGGCTTCCGAGCCCTCATCAATGAAATTATCCGGAAGGGAACAATTACAAAATTCGAGTTCCGCATCAACTTCATGCATTCTTGACTTTGAATTTACATTCAGCAGTCACGGTGACCTGGTGAACTGAACGTAAACCAAAACGTTGTGTTCTGCATCTTCAAATTACTGTTTCTCAGTATGACGCCTTGTTTTAATGACAGGCGATGTGAACAAGATTGAGGCAGTGAGATTCAAATTAACTTGAATTCAACCTCAACTGAATCGTGGTCAATGGGTTAAGATTCGAACATAGGACGATTTCCAAACTGTGGGACTCTAGGTGGCAATCTCAAGCTCTCGTACACGTCTGTAGAATTACTTGGTAAACAAACGGCAATTTATTAACAGCAACTGCTTCTCGTTAGCTGCTCGGGGTTCAGAGGTTAATTTCGATGTTGCGAAATGGGCTACCTGATTTAAGTACAATTTTACGGATAGGACGAATCCTGTTCAGTGATACAAGCAAAACAAGAGTGACGAGATTCTGTTTGAGGTTTATCACATCTGATGAAGCTGAGTGAATAATTCGATAACGTCGCCAAAATCAATTACTAGCTTTATGTCGACAACTGTGACAGTATACTGGGAGAGGTCACAACAGTCACTGATGAAATGACCTTAAAAAACCTTTATTAGCACCGTAACTGATCAAGGAGAGGTCTGGAAATGGAATTCATTTGTAAGCTCGAAGGTCTTAAAAACCGAGTTTCGAACTGTTCAACATAATCTTCAGTTTTCGACAGACATCCTTGACCGATCCAAAACATCGTGCTGTCTGCTGTTGGTCGACATCATCTTTATCAAACCGGAGTAATCTTTCTGAGAAATTTCCGTGACAATCTTTCACAGAAAGATTCCGTTTGGTAAACCGGTTTATTTGTCACATCATCATGGCTCTTCAAATGGAAATCAGATTGACTTTCGTTCTCCATCCAATTACTAGCCTTTTATACACGTCGAGACTAAAACTTTTAATTACTATTAACTCAACTTTTTAATTTCTCCCCTGAATATATGCATTTTCTTTGTTTAGGTGCCGCTTTCAGTTGAGAATCGATGATCAATTTTTCTGTGAAAGGGGGACAAAGATTGCATTTTTATTAGAAAAGACTACCAAGTCTCGAAAGTTGGTTGAAAAGAGCAGTTAAGAATGTTATTTCGTTCACTCCGGAAATGAAAAGGCGACTGAGGAAGCAAAAAACCAGGGCTTCTATTTCTACCAAGTTTTCGCGCAGCGCCGAGCAACTTAAAACACAGTAGTATTTCCTCAAGTGCCCTTGACTGCCTGCTTTCTACAGCACTGATGAGAACAAGAGCGTCAAAACTCACACTACTTTGCTATGAATATCAACGTCGTGACTGTAAATGCGACAGTACCGTTAGCTGTATGGGCTTGTTCATGCTGAAAAAATTTTGATCATGACAACCGGTTTCTCAAGGTCACACTGTTCATCACCAGGCTTCAAAAAACAGGCTTTGATTATTAGGTAATGTGGTTTGAAAGAACTTAGAACTAAAATTGACCACTCCAGAATTAAGTTGATTGTGTCTGACTCTTGATCTGGTCACTAATTTCATGCCAGTGGTGTGCAAACGGACCAGCACTATTTAGCAAATACCAAAATACCTCATGGCAACAACTTCACAATTGAAGAAATTATGTTAAAATGTTCCGCAAGGAAGAGATTCCCAACAGGTATCAACATTTTTATCTATGCGAATTCGCCAGTTGTCTTGCAGAATTCCACCATCATTTAGATGTCTCGAGCTAGTTTCAACAGCCATGATACGGGTTGGGAAAACCACATACTTCTTTGCTGAAACCGCATCGACCCACCTAATTCACGCTAAGCAAGTCTGCGACTGATCTCGCTCGTGAATTTCAATGCCCAAAACTTTAAACTTATTTGACTAATGATCGGGGCTACTAAAGAAACTCAATACTTAAAAATTCTTTAGATAGAGAATACAACGTCACAGAAAAAGTCGATAGTTTATGTGGTTATGCTTTTCCCGATTCACTCCTCAGAAGGTGTGAAATGGCAAGCAAGATGATCATACTGATTACGGTCGTGTAATCGGTGTACGCTGTTGGACTGCATTAATGGTCTGTATCTCATAGGAACTTTTGTTGTTTTTCGAATCCGGGTGAAAATATACCGGATCGTTTACGGAGTACTTTTGGTATCAGAACATCACGGTAATACTATCTGTGGATTCCATGAAATTTTTCAATTTCGATCGAGTTATGAAACCCCGAATCTTGGGCATTTGATGGATGTGAAAAGAAACTTCCAAGGAACCATTAGGACTGCAAGAAATGGTGAAATATCAAATCATTTCAGAACAGCGGCGGTGGCCAGGCGGATAAAGTCGTGGCATTTGGACGTGAAAGTTGCGGGTGCAAATCCTCCCATGGCCGGTCAACTTCCCCACTTGGCAGCCCTCTGTTGGCTGCGGCGCCCTTCCCGGAGAATGATGTACATTGTTATTTCATTAAGAAAGGTAGTAAAAAGATGAAAGTTTACTGCATTCGTCAACCCACCGAGAAATCCTTGTTGCATAACCATAACGGAATAATGTTGAAGTGTTTTTCGTCCCATCCAACCAGATCATGTTCAGCAAATGTTTTCTTTCAAAGAGCGTTGTTTCAATGCAAAATAACGAATAATTGGCAAAATATTACAAAACCTGAGCATATTCTGGCAAAGTAAGTAAGGTTCAGAAAATAACCAAAAGACTTATTATTAACAGTCAAATTCGCATACCCGATTTCGATGTAAAACCCAACAATTCAGCCGTTCGCCCAGAACGAATAGAACGCCATCTTCTTACGCACATCTGTCAACTCACCCGATTCCTCAGATTGTAGGTAAGAACCAGCGAACGGGAAAATGAATTTGCGAAAGCTGAATAGAATTTGAGCACTTCAAGTAGTTTGTCTCGTTTGATACAGTGAAGATCACAATAAGTCAACGCTCGTACACTCGCCGCACTCTGGCCGATGTCAGACTCCTTCCACACTGGTTGCCCAAACACATCGCCCTTTGCTAAAAAACAAAACCAGTAGAAAGGTAGTTATATGCGATTGGTAAATCACAATTAGTTATTTCTAATCTGTGGTAGAATACTACCTTCAAACGCCAAATTCGGGAGGTGTTAACTTCTTGAATCAAATTGTAGGCTGAATGGAGTCGGTGAAACAGAAATCAAATGCTTATGAACAAGTGACAGTTGTTCAAGTAGAATGAGTGTTCAGTGTCTCTGCTGAATGTATGCCGAAAGAGGCTGCAGATTTGTTTTCGTCTCACGCGTCTACTAACACCAAACATCAATGGTAATTACATTGGTTTGCTTCAGATCCCGCATCTCTGTCATTGATGTCTCCGCTTTGGTTACATGGCTTATTTCATGTCAGATATGTTTAAATAATCACATAAACTGCTGGCTTCGAAATTCGGTAAACCCTAACAGTCAGCATACACGAAAAGTGCACAAATTCCTAGTAACTGGGGCAGTGACATAAGGGCATCATAAAAGTCTACACTGCTTGAATATCTGATATTATTTAGTTGATGGTTCTGTTTTCCCTAAAAACATTCTAATGAAACAAATTGAAATTTGCACTTTCCCTGTCTTTTTTTTGAGATTCGATAATAAAAAATCCACTCCAACTAGGACTGGTGATTTTGAAGGAAATTTCGAAATCGGCACAGCACACCAAGGCATTTGCGTTCAACCTTTATTCTCTCACTTTTGGGAGATGATCTGAGCCCCTGCCAACACCCAGCTTGCTCGTTGGTCAAGCGGGTCAGGTATCAAGATGCAAAGAATGGACTATTATGATATCAAATAAATGCAACATACCGATTGGGAACTAACATATCAATAAGAGCGGCAGTCGAATCAGGGGCCCAGTCACTGGAATTTAAAGATTTTGGTTAATCGAAACATAACGACGGATGCAGTGACTTAATAGATAACAAAATCCGTTTTTTGCTGCTGATAGCCCAAGATGTCACATGAAGTGTGCTTCATCCTAATGAACGGGGGACGCTTGTTGTCCTTCCCAGGGTCACGAAATTAGTCTTGCTAGAAAGAAGTCGACAAAAATGGGCACCCGAACGCTCGAAGATTGGCGGCAGTGAATTTTCCTTATCTGAGCATGCAATTTTACAGAAAAATATGACCCGGCAATAAAATGTAATATCGGTTTGGAGTGACGAAATGGTCCCGGATTTCAAAAGAATTCGACAGTCCGAAGTTCATACCTCGAATTCACCGGCCATGTGAACATACCTTTCAAGCAAAACCAACCACGATATATATATATATATTTACCATCTGAGAGGTGCTTCGATATGGGCAAGTCTCTTTTCCAGTAGGAAGCATAGAATAATTCATCTT
The DNA here is from genome assembly GCA_008360955.1 of Fasciolopsis buskii. Lineage (NCBI taxonomy): Eukaryota > Metazoa > Platyhelminthes > Trematoda > Plagiorchiida > Fasciolidae > Fasciolopsis > Fasciolopsis buskii. The sequence continues at coordinate 17,267 of LUCM01005496.1, forward strand.
TTGTCTCCCCCAAAACTTATGTACTTTTTTCAATGGCTCCGATGAAATGTAGTTGCAAGATGTTTAAAGGACGGGGAAGTTGAGTAAGAATTGTTATGAAAGGGTTAGGGTGAATCACAACCTTTCAGCCTTAAAGATCAAGGTAGGCCTCATTGACCACTGCCTATTACCTGGAGTTAAATGGCTCCATAAGAAGAGTAAATATCTAAGGCGAACAGGGAGTGTTCGTACACAGGCGGAAAAAGGTCAGAATGCTGAAGTGGCCAACACACGGAACACGGTCTAACTGTCCGGACGCACTTTTCCGATCATTCTGATTTGACAGAAAATGACAACACGATCGTCACTACTTTCGATTTAGCTAGTCGACGGGTAATTCGGACTCCAACGAAGACGTCAGGTGCTTACTTTAATTATGAGTGCTGTACACTTTCTGATCCCACGTTGCCACGTCATTAGTTGTTCTTCACATGGCATCTTCCACTCCGTGGGCGGAACCCAAAATGTGGCACGGTATGGTAGACGAGGGTTCTCAATACGCAACACGACCTAACCAGCGCAGTCTACTAAATTTCATACGCTGATATAAGGTATTCTGAGAGCCGACGCCTAGTACTAGATTTCCGACCCCTTCATTACTCCCCTGGTCATTTCATCCAATCCTAGCCATACTACGTAGACATCGGTGATCGAAAACCTCCAAGCGACGAATATCTCCTATACGCATACTTCATGTCTCGCAACCGCACAACAGAACTGAACGCACTGCGGCACAGTACACGCGATCTTTCAAATTCAGTGGAATACAGGCCGACGCCAAAAGTGCTTCAGCCTAGCATAAGCTGCTCGAGACTTCGAGATACGCGTGTTTACCTTTACTTCCGAGCTACCGTCGTTCGACAAGCAGCTGTCGAGGTAGGTGAAACCGTCCACAATCGTTAGTTCCTCTCCACCAAGTCCCAAGTTCGGCACTACTCTCGTCCAGTTCTGTAACAGCACTTTGCACTTTAAAGGTGAAAAGCGCATCCCAAACCGAGCAACCGATCTAGAGAGTCTGTCTAGTGCCTGTTGTGCATGGTCCGCGGATTCGAACGGACACATAACGTAATCTGCGTAATCTAGATCACACGGCTTCCCTCTATTTCCCAAGTCAACTCCTACATTCTGAAGACCTCCTAAAGCATCTTCCATCACCTCGTCCATGTAGAAGGTGAGCAGGAATGGAGAGATGGGACACCCTTGTCGAACGCCGCTAGTCGTTTCGAATGAACCTGATGGTGCACTGTGTATTCTGACGCAACCACAGTTATTCACCTACAATGCCCGCAGCAGGTTTGCGAACTTCGCTGCCATATCCTTCCGGTGAAGAGCACTGAATGGTACTGTCCGCCCAATTGATTCGAGTTGATGGCTGTTAACTCATCAATTTCCGACAGACGTGTTATTCATTTCCCGCATGGAACATCAACACCCGATTGACAGCAGAAAACTGTGGAAGCGTTGGACGTTTATTTCTTTTTGCTTAGTTCGCAAACTATTTTTACCCGTCACTGGATTACGTTTTTGCAAGATATGACCGGCATCTCGTAGCTGCAAAACCAACCGTTTGGGCGTCACCTCCTTTTCCCAGACCAGGCGTGATCTAACCCACAGAGTGGCTAATTCTGGGCTAGCTCGCTGAAAGTACTGGTCGATATTATTATTATAGTGAAAATTCTGTAACGATAAAATAGTGACGAGCTCTGATCTTTCCCAATGTTTCTATGTTTACAAGCCAGTATTGGCACAACACAGCTTGCTGAAAGTTAAAGAATAGCTAGAAGTGACCATTCGGACATCTGCACTCATTTTGGGTGTTACAATCCGGGATTTCGTTGGGTTTTAATGGGCTTCTTAATGTACCATCCAATGGGGTTGTTTGGATCCCACAGAAATGGACGTAGTACAAATTCCTTTACGGGGTTCTTAGATTTGTAACATTTTATTCGCTTAAATCATTTTCCGCGTAACTATTTCTCATAATAGCATTGCACGTTACTGTGAATAGTGCGGTATTTGCTTCCAGTAGTCCACATGACATACTACAGGTAGCACGCTTTTTGATGTGAACAATCCATGACCGAATAAGGATAATCACCACAAACCTGGGAAGTTCGTATTACTATGTTGAGAATATTTATTGCGTTTGAGTATGACACCAGGGTCTGGTAGTATGACTCTATTTTCTGAAATGTAATTTTTCGCGAAAATAAATGGAACCGGGTGTTCAGTAAAACATCCCCAAAATTTGAAACCGAGATGCTTTGAAGCTACTCGAATAGTCAGCTTTTACTTGGAGTGGACTCAAAATTTAAAGAATCGAACCAACTAAATTTCTTTTGCAGCGTGAATTTCCATGACTCTGAGCTGTCCCCGAATTGAATGTTCACTCATTTGGTCCACTTTCAAGGGCCTTGATTGCGAGAGTTCGGCTGGTAAAGCGTGGGACAGATTCGATTTTAATTAACAACGCCCACGTGTGCATGGACAGTAATTAAAATGATTTCGCAATAAAACCAAGGAGATCAATTTTCCATTGCTTTCAGCCTTATTTATGTCGAGGAAACAAGCAAAAGCTTAATAGTTTGAAAAGATTTTCAGATGTCATTTTTTGGAGTTGTGGAGAAAGTGTCTGTTATCACACCACCATTTTTCTGGGGATTAGGCTTGCTCGTCCGGAGTTAAAGCCTGCCACACCCGATCGGCTTCAGATCGCATAGCGTTCAAAGGATGGTTGTGTCAATTCTAGTGCCAAAAAATGAAAAGAATAAAGGATACCGAGTCTGCGGAATTCGCGACGTAGTACGAGGCCCTCATATTTTGGACGATGAAGAACGTGCCAGCACTGTTCCATCTAAAAATTGTCCTCCCGAGTGATAGACAAGGAAACATCGTATATCCTTCGGGTTCCGGGGGGAGAAATTCGTTGACATAAATCTTACAAGTAAACATCTACGGTGCTGGTAATAAACAATATCGCGAAGAACTCACTGTCAGAATTTGCAAAAATAACTGGGTGAACAAATGTGCGTCTTTGGATTGATCGGTTGGCTGAGAAACTTATACGGAGAAAACTATTGTGAGATTGGAGGAATCAAAAGGTGGTGAATCTCATGGTTGTTGTTGCAACATGACAAAAGCAAAAGTTACATCGGGTTTCTATACATGCACAGTAAGGGTTTTACCGCTGTAATTTTTTTGATTTTACGATAGGATGATGACATTTCGTCATTAGTTCAATTTCTAAAATCTCGTTGTAAATACCTACTTGTTTCACATGTAAACACAGATCATTTTAAATGGAAAAATGTTCTTTCAAGCTTTTATAGAAGACCTCATAGATACGATTACTATAGTGAAATTTTGTGTCTTTTGGAAAAGTGCAGGTTAGCTGAGAAAAATATTATCTCTCAGCCTTTTTCAATTTTTATTGCAACCAATTTTTAAATTAGCAATAAAATACTAAAAATGAATCTTATTTTCTCCCTACGACCGGCCACCTGCTGTAAATGTGATTATTTGCTGAACAAAAACTTAGGTTTATTGCTGCCTGGCACTGTACTGTCCATGTTTTTCAATCTTTCCTTCAACTGTTTAATACTTCAGATTGCTACGCGCTTATCTTGGCAAAATTTGGAGCTTACGTATTAAAGCCGGTAGACATTGTCTCTACCCGTATGTCACGTCGAAACTGGTAATGATGTCCACTCTGAGGCCAAAATTGCGGTTTTGTGGCCAACAATAACTAGCGGTCTATTGGAAGTCTTGGGTTGCTAAAACCTTAATTTTAACTCCCAAAAACTTGCAGAAGAACGGTGTAGCAAATGGCAGGAAGCTTTTCCTCTAAAAAGTGTTGCAAAAACTATTGAATCCTCTCTTCAAGAAATCACTTGAAATCCATATACAAGAGATAGCTCAGGAGTCGGAATCCCAAAATCTCTGTTAAGGCGACATGGGTCTATTCTTCGTAAATTATTGCGCCTCTCACGTTTAACGGTCAATACCAAACCAATCAAAGAGTGAGCAAAACTACAAAAGATAAATCATGATGCCGCTGAAAACTGTCATTTTTTCTCGATAGAAGATAACTATACTGTTTACTTACTTAATATCGCAACCACTTCGTCGTCTTGAATGACTTCTAGTGATCCGGAAATGACAAAACACAACTGATCAATACTCTCGCCTTGATGAAATATTAAATCCCCTGGGGCATGGTGTTCCGTGCGGAACGAAACTGCCAGAGCACGCAGACAACTCTCACTGGCCAGACGGAATGCCGGATGTTCGGTAAACACAACTCTGTACAGATGAACACATAAATCCGCTTTCATATCCTTAGGACAGTTGTTTAATACCTGTTCGATGCAAGATCAGTAGAGCATATAAATGGAGATTTAACAATTGAAAAATTTATTAGAAAATAGAGAATAACATCATAGTTCGTCTGGTTTTAACTCCTCTCTGATGACATGCAAACTCACCGTGTCCGTGTCTACCCCACGTGTCAACGACCAAGAGGACGTCACGTAATCAATCACTCTTTCTGCCAATTCTTTCGGCACATTATGAATCCGGAGAAAATCTTTCACATTTACCATTAGCTGTTGCAGTCGGGCCCGGGATGCATGAGTTTGTTGTAAAATGGTCGTCACGTTCCCGAAGATGGTGGCGTAAACAAGAGCTTTTGGCAAGGTGCAAAAACGGAATATGCAACAAGACACTTTAGGTGCATTTGATCAGTGACTAACTAGAAATCTAAACGTTTATGATTATATGCACTATAACTCACATAGTGTTTGATATACATAAGTAAAAAATCGGAGGATGCTCATTGTGCATTTCTAGATTATCGTTTCTGCGTTCGCAACTATCCCACCGATGAAATGAGTGACTATTTTAAGGATAATTTACTTTTCTCCCTGAGTGATGCCCTAAGCTGGTCGTGATTCATTAGAATGCAAATCATACTGATGGATGAAAAATTTACCCGGAAACGCACGACCGGTTTCTCAGTTATTGTTGCTCCTTAGGTATGTATACCCGGCATTCTTCTGTCCAACCATCCCGAGACTAGAAAATTTCTTTATCTATCCGCATGCGAAACATACTACTGAGAAGAAGAACCAATACTTTCGGACCTTGTGTCCCCTCTCTATAAGTTAGCCTTGCATAACTGACGAAAATCCTCTGACCAACCACTATGGGATTCTTAATTTCACCCATCATCCATTCACGCCCGTAACAATTCAGATGAGATTCTATTGGGAATGCAAATCAGATTGAAATAATGATATCAAAACCACGTTATTCACGGAAACGTAGAAGATAAAAGTACGGACCAAATAAGGCAGCTCATGAATTTTCCTGAGGTTTTTAGCCAGAAGGAGACTTAATTTCAAGGAGCGCAGATATCTATAATGGCCTGCAACGATATTAAAGGATCCGAAACCAGTATTCCTTTTGCATACACACCCACAGTGATTCCATCGAAGGGGACATGCGCATGTATGGAGCATTAGAAGATCGATCAAGTGTTTCTATTTTCATTGTTTTGCGTCTGCCAGTGAAAGCAAATACTCGGCTGGCACCGAGATCCCTTTTATTCTTTTCTCTTAGCTGGGCTGAATTTGTTGTAGGCTGCTAGCCTGCGACTTATTGTTTGTTTCTTTTATCCAAGTGGTTCGTTAGCAGATCTAATTTCTCTCGAGTCTGTTGGCTGAGTACTTTCACGGGCTTTCGCTCTTAGACTGTTCGTCGGCCTGGGCTGTGATCACCTGTATAATGCCTGCTTGCCGATCAATGTGCAGGTTATACAATCAAAAAAATTATTTACTTTATTGTGTGCTTCCTAGAACGACAAACTGCATATCCATAATGACTGTAATTCTCCCCACACAAACCAAGACACAAATACACAAGTCCTGATATTTACAATCAGCAGTCACCTGTTGCTCACTGCAATGAATCCCAATCGTTGATGCAGTGTAACCAAACAGTTGTGATTCATGCTGAATCACAAGCACCACAAATTGTTAAAAGAAGACCAAAACTTTATTTTGGTTTCGTACAAACCAAAGAAGATATGCGTTCCAAACTGGAGTATGTCGGTCCGCAGAACTATTTGCTTTCGGTAACAATGGCAAAAGTAATCGACGCAGCAATGCCACAGCTCTAAAATGGAGTAACGTTGACGGACACCAAATAACGTCAAATAACTGACCAGAATTAAAACGCTGTGTACATGCAGCCCTGTGAGTCATTTTCGGCGTGATGAAAAACCATGTTTTTTATTTTATAGCAAACTCTGACTATCGTTTAGTACCTGCCCGCCATTGTTTATTGGCATCTGATCTTTGTTTAGTTACCTCAGCCTTGGGCAGCTGCTTACAAGTAAAATAATATTGTAGAAGATTGGATCGTTAGTTCTGTTAACCGGTTCTTGAATAACTAAGCGTGCGAGTGATGAACACAAGTTTTCACAGCCCATGGTTCATATTGGACATAACGCATGCAAATTATTTGATTTGATGACCCAACCTGGTTAGGGTGAAGATTGTTAAATCAGGTTAGATGCAACACATGCCCTGTTCGCCTAGTTTTAATCGCGCAGACAATTGATTTGCGACCAATAATAGTAGTAAATAAGTGAATGCACGAGGGCTTATCTATACACTGTTACACAGCGTAAGGATTTCGTCAACCACACTAGCTGCGATTTACAGACCTAGTTGGACGTCATTACTCTGTTGAAAATAATTCAGTATTCAATTATGTACACCAACATTTATGAAACACGACGCTGATTTGGAGAGGGTTTTTTGTCAGTTGATGAATGACAACCCTCAAAAAGAGAAAATCCGAAATTACTTAAGAATTTCCAAGACGTTTCTCTATTCCACAAACTTTCCCACACTTAGGGTCATCCAATGGTACTCTCGTGTGAAAAATAATTTTATTTCTTGCCTGTTCTGTCAAACTAACTATTACTGAGCATTCTTAGAGAACACGTTCACTGAAAGCATTCAACAGCTGCTTTAATTGGTCAATATTCACGTTCTGCCAGATTTCTTATTCTAGTCCCAGTCTGCATACGTTCGCCTGTAGATATCATTATCCTATTCGCGTCCCCTATTTCAAGCCGAAGATCTACTGAACTGTTAGTACCTGTAGATGTTACATAACTTCAGCTGACCTCGGTTGTCTCGAAAACCGCTCCTGCACGGGATATACGCAAACCATGGAAAATCAACGTACCACCAATGATCATGAACATCACCGAGACAATTTTCTCCGCGGTTGTATTAGCCGCCACATTTCCAAATCCGATACTGGTGATTAGTGACAACGTGAAGTAGAGCGATGTCATGTATAGCATTGATTGTGGTGGAAGCTTGTTTTTTGGGCTGGACTCAAATCCGGTCCAGTTACGCGCGCCTTCGGTCTCGTTAGCTAGGTGAATTATCCACCCATGGTAAACGTGTTGTTTCAAGTCATACACGCCAACCATGTACCAAACACAAGCAAGCCAGTGAGCGAGTAGGATAAAACAGAAAATCATAATCAGCAGTATAGCAGCCACGTATTCCAAATACTGATCCAACTTCCGTAGAACGCGCCACAGACGAAGAAGACGAACGAATTTGAGAGCGACAAACAAGTTGGCCATGTGCTGTCCATGAGATAAAAGAAGAAAATCATGCTTAAACGACAAATGACTTTGCATTCAGATAAGTGGGTGTGCGAAAATCCTTTTACTCATTTATTTTTCTACCATTTTCACCTCCATTTCTTTTTCAATTTGCGAACAATTCCGCTCATAGTCTTCAGGTAGATAAACCATTTACCTTGATGAATTTTTATACCCGTTTCCCTAAATCGGTTTCCATGTCTTTTCCGTATACAACATGAAAATACGCGTATTTCAGATAAAAATTCAGGTCTAACGTTTAAAATGGTGTGTTCCCCTGTAACGTGACTTCAAGTGACACAACGTAAAATGGGCTCTGAGAACATACAAATGACCTTTTCTGAACGCAAACTGAAGTAAACAAAGTCGAAGTTGGAGAATTTTCATCCCTTTTGTTGTTTTCAGGTGGGCTTTAAGAAGAACCATGCACTGTCAGTGTCACCTCGACTATGGTGAAATTTTTGCAAGCTAACCGCCTAGCTCAGCTATTAGAACCCCCGTGAAAACCAACAGCCTGAGCTTCGACCAACACATTTTCAAACTCACTGAGACGACGATAAACAGCATATGGTCCATTTTCTTCGTATTTGATTTTCGTTTTTTTAATAAACAACTTTCAACTCAACCGGGGCCGATATCACTGATTCCCACTGTTGTTTTTTGAATGACAGGGGAGAAGTCACCAAAAGTCCTGCAAGTTTCAAGGGGTGACACTGCACTGCCTCTTGTAAACTGTTGCAGTGGTTTACTACTGTAAATGTTGACTCTGGCCGATAAGCTTGATGGGCTTTGGTTTAGTTTGGATTATTTCTGTATGTTCGTTCAGTTTGGTCTTGCAATCCCTTCGAATATTGCTGTCCCGATACAAGCTTTACTATTTCTGAAAGATGCTTGACGTGAACCGGACAATTGTACCAAAAGTAATTGAGTATATCTAAGTGGATTCGGACCGGTAATATCCCACTGCATCTTTACATTATATAGTTTTATCTCGTATACGTCACACACCCCACTAAGTATTGAAAGGTGAGTAGGCCAATTGGAATGGGGAACAACTTTAGTTGGTGATGTAATTGCAACAAGGACGATTCATCAAAACTATGTGGAGTTCAGTGCAAAGGGTTAGTGCAAATTCACCGACTCTCATTTCCTATCACTTCTTATATGCCTTTCTTTATACTTAATAGTCATTGTTGAGTTGGCGCAATTTTTGTTTTCAAGCCAGCGCACAACATGTGTTTGTGTGACGGTTGGGCAATATGTGAGAATCGCAGAATGCATTGCCGAGATATTTAGGTCGTCATTGACCTGAAGAGAACAAATACGTTGGTTCACGGTAGTAAAATGTTACTGTCCATGGATAGGAAATTCCATTTTTGAAATTATCTCGTATTTTACAGTCAGATGTCACCATACAATGGTGGCTAACTCCTGTTACAATACAGCATTAGGCTTCCGTCTCGATGCTGTTTATATTTATTTTTGCACCTTGTTGTGCACCTCTACACCGGTTCACCAAATGAGATCATCTAATGTTTCGTGCAAACCTGAGCAGGATATATGTGGAACTTCATTCAATAGGTTTTGGTTTTGGTGTTTCTCAGTCGTCTACGTCGTGGGACCGATTGAATGCTGACAGTTGAAGATTCATAAAACCGTTCATCTTCGGAGCCTAGGGATATCATAAGAAAGTACTCACATTCAACTGTTATCCAGAAGATGGATTGACCTAAATATAAACATGCAGGAACCTCTGTGGGATTCTAACTTATAAATTGCTGCCACTCTAATTTAGCACAGAGCGAAATGAGCTACGAGGCCAAAGCAACCGGTGCTTGAATACTATTCTTGGCAATGACCAAGGTTAACCACCCGAGATTCGGTGAACGTATGGCAAGCGATTTTTCGTGGACAGAACACTTAATTATTTCCGTAAACAGTACAGTCTTGGCATCAGGATAGCATGTGACTAATTAATTCAATTATTCTAAATTTTTAACTAGCTCATAAGAGTATAACAAAGTTCCTTCTTCTTGTTAGCAATTAACGGTGTCGTTGGGACAAATCATAGCTGAAATGGAAATGTTATTCAGGTTTGCTTAAATGGTCACAATTTTTGTCCAGAACAATCTATTTTTTCTCAGACGTTTCGAACTCTGGGAATCTTAGATATACCAAGGTGACGAGTTTGCAGCACATATTATAATCTCCCTTAAGATTACTGCAGTGAAGAAGTCTTTGATTCGCTTCTTATCGTGGCCACAACCAAATGCACAATTACTCATTCATCCCTAGGTAACTTTGACCTGAACGCCATATTTTTAAAATGAGCCAGTTCTACTACACTCATTGTTGACTATAAGCCGATTGTCGATGTGTTGTGCGGCTATGACTTACAGTTTACATCGTTCGGTGACGGAGCACGCAAAATTGCAGTGCTCTAACTAGTTTTTCGTACTGAAACAACACTGTCATTTGTTTCCGGGTCTCGAGCTTCAGTCTATTGTAGGCTCCAAATGGGGTAACCATCCTTGATAGTAGGATTCTCCCCTATGCCAACGTGTTGATTGGTTAACTACATATATAATCAATCGTTTGGGTTAGACGGAGGATGTCACACACATACCTCGGCTTTGACGGAACTAGTTGGTGGAAGATTATCTGAAACCCATGAACAGTTCCAAATCCGTCCCATAATTCTGTACATGAAAGAGAGTCTTAAAACCAATAATGTAGGCCAAAACCTCATAGTTTACTAATGTTTATGCTTGTCTATTCTTTCATCAATCTTTGTAAGCATATGTAGTTGGCACGTGTCAAATAAAAATCGAAATCTTTATTATCACCCATCATTCATCATTTTTGAGAACCACTTAGAGCAAAATGTGTTGTCTTATTAATTTCCGTACTTCTCCTCTTGATCTGACTTTCATATATTCTGCACTGCATTGTATTGTATTGTGTAGACTTTTGCGCACAAAAATAATGTCGCAGTTCAGACAAAAAACATAATGGTAGAAAATAAAAATAGGAAACAATTTACACTAGCCACTTTATAAAACTGGGAAAAATGAACTCATCGAGGAATTATCGGAGCAGAATAGGATAGGTTGCTTAAAAATTTGGCTAAAAAATGGTCACGCTTTGTCAAAATTTGTGCTAGATTTGGGACAGTGTAGTTCCCATAGATATCGCGTCTAGACGGTATGGAACGAAAAGCGGATTGTGTAGAAATATGAGCAAGACACTTTGAATGATTGTTGTGTAGAGGATGCGCGTGAGCTGAGAGAATTCTGTGAATAAATTTCTCAAATTCCGATAAGTGCCGATCACACACGTAGACGGAACATTGGCTTAGTGGTATCAAATATAAGCCTAATAATTGACAACCTCCGACAACGAATTTTAAAGATTATCTTTAGTAAACCTAGAAAAATAACAGGATAACAGTAAAGAAGAATTGGAAAAACACACTGGTATACAAATTGAGAAGTGGTGCTTTATGTTATCTTGTAGTGCTGAAGCTTCCTGATTTGAAATGACAATCGTCGGAGATTCTTCACACAGCTATAAATGGAAGAAGTCCACTTCAGAGTTTTATCAATAGTAACTGCTAGGTATTTCACAAAATCAACCCTGGTAAGTATTTCTGAGTTGATGGAAGGCGGTTCAAATGGATAGGCTGACCGCGCAAGAGGGAAAAGACATTCGAAACATTTAGATGTGTTGAGATAGGTTGTTGGAAAAAAATTGAAATCATCGTTAATCGAAACGGTTTGAGAGAGGGCAACATCATGAGCATACTTAAGCAGATGACATGGTGAGCTAGTTGATAAGTGACTGATGTAAAGGAAGAAGAGATGCGGTGAAAGAACAGCACCCGGTAGCACGCCTGAGTTGTTAACCAACGACTTTAATGTTTTTTTGCCCCCTCCGCATACGTGTTCACTGGGTTCGGTTAGTAAAGAACTCAGACAGCTATGCTAAAAATGAACTGGGATAACCAAATGTTTGCAGTTTGTGCATTCGAAGAGACCGTGGCGCCGAATCGAATGCCGACGAATGGTCCAGAAAGGCGCAATGGATGGATTTCATTGATGCTTTTAGGGACTTACAAATGTGGTGAATGAGGCAGACGACAGGGTCCAAAGTGGACCTGTCAGATTTATAGACAAACTAAGAAGGGTCGTCAGGTGGATAAATAGAAGAACGAGGGCGCTTAAATATGGCACGCTCCATCAGTTTGAGACCAGAAGAGTTAAGGCGATGGGTAGTAATCACATTTATGACATCTAAAGCCAAACGATTTTATTTGGATTCCATATGACACGGACAGAGTAGGAGAAGTTACGAGTACGATTTGNAAGTCGACAGAAGTTTGAAGTGAATATCCATTTCATCCGGGATTGTTTAGATTTGGCTATCAAATAGTGGATATCCATAAGCACGTACACGAATAAAATAGCATTGAGTGAATTCCTCACTAGTGAGCTTGGCGATTAGATCGCAGACATTTCATTGCAAGTCGAGATGACATGGGTACTCTGTGTGCGCATTCGCCAGCGTCCTTCTAGAGGAAAATGTCTGCACAGCTCAATCACCAAATACGCACTCATCCAAAACGGAAAAAGCAACACCCTGACGAAGTGGTCAAACTGCTCAAACAAGAATTCAGTTTCCTAGGGTCTGAGGCCATGTTAACGAATATCAAGTAGGAAATGAAACGCATAGTTTTGATTTCAAAATAAAGTCGAAATAACGAATCTAGAAGAACGCTGGCAAATGCGCACACGAATTTCCCATGTCATCCTGAGTTGTAATAAAATGTCTGCGATCTAACCGCCAAGCCCATTATTCAGAGCTTTATTTACCGCGAGAGAAAACAGACATTCGAGACGTTTAGGTATGTTTAGATTTAACCAGCTCGTGCAGGAAAATCATACGGAGAGGGTAGATTGTTGGAAAACCTTCGAAAATCATCTTTGTTCGAAACGGTTTGAGTGAGGGCAACATCATCAAGATACTTAAACAGATGACACGGTGAGCTAGTTGATAAGTGGCTGATGTAAGTGAAGAAGAGATGCGGTGAAAGAACGGCACCTTGTAGCACGCCTGAGTTGTTAGTCAACGGTTCTAATGTTTTATCACCCACTTGTGAGCACTAGGTTCGGTTAGTAAAATAATCAGACAGCCACGTTAATTAAGGCTCGGGAAAACCAAATGTTTCCAGTTTATGAAGTAGAAGACACCGTGGGACAGAATCAAATGCCGACGAATGGTTTAGAAAGGGGCAACTTACAGATTTCATCGGTGCGTTTAGGGACTTAAAAGTGTCATGACTAAGGAACGTCATAGCATCCGAAGTGGGCCTGTAAGATTTATGGGCAAGCTGAAGGGGGACCGTCGGGAAAGTGCATAGGAGAACGCAAGTGTTAAAGTATAAAACACTGTCAGCTTGAGACCAGATGTTAGGGCGATAGGGCGAGAAAGTTTCGCTAAAGCAGTCGAACTGGTAGCTTTTGGGATGGGAATAATGATGACGAGTATCCAGTAAACAGGGATAGAAGACGAGCTTAATGATGACTTAACCAGAGACGGAAATACATCTGCCAGAGCCACAACACCATGCCTTGAAAGAGTTGAGGACAGACTATCGGGACAAACCGCTGTAGTAATTTCAGTGGTGTGGAGAAGGTCCGAAATTGCTTCTCGAGAATAAGTCTCGCAATGTCAAATCATCACCGTGTTCAGATACGACAGGGGAATGAACAGAAGGATGGATATATGAATGATGCTGCCGACATCCGCAGAAAATTTCGCACATTTCTTCGACTTCGCATGCAACAGTCGAATGCCTTGCCATAGGAATCGGCTAATGTTATCATTCAAGAATTGGCTGGCTAATGTAGTGTCGACCCATTTGATTTCAGCTTTTATTAGGTTGGAAATAAACCGCACAATTAAGTTATTACGGGATTTGTAGAAGTGCCCCTTGCGTCTATTTAGAGATTTCAGTATCTGGGAGGAGATACAGTCATTTGAGACGAATACTATTTCTAACGGACAGCAACTAGCAGAGATCGCGTTGGACGTATTTGTGACAGGTCTGAAAAGCCGATGGGTGTGAAAGAGAGTTCTGAAGATGATGAAGGTTGTTGTGCGGAGCGGAACTCGGACTTTATTTATTTACTTGAAGGAATGGAAGGTTAATGGTCTTAATAGAACCAGGCGATGATCACTACTTGAAAAAGGGAGCACGCACTTTCGGGAGACATAAACCAGGGTGGTTGATAATAACTACCTAAAATTGAGTTTCCCCTGATAGGAGGAACGCAGAGGCCGACCAGATCAAACACAATCAGTGGCAGGTTTGGTGCCTGATTGAAATTGCCCACAATAATGTGCAGAATACCCTCAGGAAGAGGAACGATAAATACTTGAAAAGAGTCGACTAAAGATGTGATATTGTGTTACGAGCTAAAAGGGGAACTATATAGGTTCGTCATGATTTTACTGGTATGGCGAGTAAACCTAGGATGATACTGTGTCACAAGACAGTCAATTCCGTTTTGCGAGTTCGTATAAATAACTTTGGACTTGCCAGACCAGAACGAGTTTATGTATGTTGCCAAGGCGCCTCCAGCCTTCTTCTTGTCCGATACTCTCTGCTGCCGATGGAGTCTGAAGCTGTCTATCGACACGAATGTATCAGCAATATCCGGGTTCAGCCAAGATTGTCGTATGCAGATGATGCAAGTGTGAACATGAATCGATGTTTGAAGTGCGAGGGACAGGTCTGACGTTTTCGTAAAAAGAGAGCGGATGTTGGTACTCCACAATGTCTGGAATAGACATATTGGCTGGAATGGTGCATTTAAGAGCTGCCTGCGAGCCACTACGAGTGCCTCTTTTACATGAATAAGATCATTGAGGTGCAACAGGGCACGATCCCAGCCCATTTTGAGAAACGATGTGATTTTTGAACAAAAGCAATTCGGGGAGATTTTAGCGGCAAACGGTGAATATAATGAAACCAAATATCAGAAAACAAAACGGAATAGGACGACACGGACTTGTAGTGCAGCCAATCAAAGTAATTGATCTTGGTTTCAGAGTTCACTCAGCTTCAGCTAAGCACAGACGACCACATAGCTAACTTAAGTGTCAGCGAATAATTTGGATGTTTACGCACTTAGAATAATTAGTAAATTTATGGAGGTTATTTAATACGAGTGCCAATACGTAAGGCTTCCTGTCCTGATAATATTCGGGTCTGCGTGACTTGCAAAATGGAGGTATATGCGTAAAATTTTTAAGTCGAATCTTATTTGCAATGAGCCCTAGCTCTGATCACCAGCAGGAGTTACGAGCAGAGCTACGGTTGGCCGCCGGTGGCCGAATGGATAAGGTCGCATCGTTTGGACGTGCAGGTTCGAATCCTTTCACCGCCGGTCAAATTCCCCACTTAACAGCCTTCTGTTGGCAGCTGATCCCTTCCGGAAAAATGATGTACATTGTTATTTCATTAAGAAGCAAGTAAAAGATAAAAGATAAAAAAGATGTCGCTTGGCTCACTCCGGACTTCACTCCGGACGGTCAACGGACTTCACTCCAGCAGTAACCGGTCATCCCGGTGGCGAACGACTTTTCATAGGCTTAAACTGGATCGCGAAGCTGAATAGGTCAACGCCTACAATGAAACAGGGCATGTAGGACGCTGAACGGAGCAGCTGTATTTCTTTACATACTGACGCTCGTGACAAGCCTGTACACTCCCATACTACACAACTTTTTATACAGTCAGCCACCCATTCTTCCTCTATGTTCTATCCAAACATTCACCAGGAACCTCATTTCACTGTACTATCAACAGCATTGTTAGAGAAAATTTTATGCCAGTTATCCCGTACCATTCTTTGACTAGTATCCAGTTTCCTTCCTAGTCTTTGTTATCCCATTAAAGTAGCTATATCTTTTGTGCAAATGCGTTCGGTCAGCCAGTTCACTGGAGCTCTTAGATGTTGATTTTTGTTTCTTTCGAAGAAGTTGTCACTCAAGACTCCGACACTCTCACCTGATTACCGCCTCCATTTAATCTGTTCCTGATGATCTGAGACTAAGGCTTTGAGAATGATACTTCTGGTATCGCTGGCTCTGGTTTGAGGCTCTACGAGGGAGCAGTGGTTACATTGTTTGACTGGATCCCAGCTAACAGCCGATTGTGTGCTCTAAGATTTAGAAATTGGTCCAAACCAAGCCCTGACCGTTCAGATAAACGCAATCTATTTATAGTTTTATCATGAGCACCTAAATATTTCGGTCTGTAAGCAATCACTTGCCATTCATTTAAAAACTCACGACTACATGTGCACAGCAAACGTGTGTGTTATCATGATTTTACAAGGAGACATAAATGCTAAAATAGATTGGTTGTGTTCGAATGAGGAGAATTTAGGAGGCCCTTTTTATGTGGATTACTGTCAGTCATTAAACACGGAATTATTAATTGCTACTAGTAAACAACTTAGATGTTCGATTTACCGGTAGGCCCCCGGGGGTCCGCTTTTTTATTCTGCCGGCTTGTGGGTCATGTTTATACCCGTCGTGTTGTGAGACGCTGGATTCTTGCTGACACTTTACGCTTGAGGCTCACGCTGTTCTATCCCAGTCAGGGGCGAGCATAACGAATCATATCTTCTCGCACAACGCAGAATCCATGAAAGTCCTTGTAGGGATCACTACGTTCTATGGTTTTGAGTATCATCAGGGAAGGACGTGCTGACACCATGGGGAACTCCTGCAAGCTGCTGCACCTCATACTCTTTTACTGTAGGAAGGCGCTGAGTGCCGATAAAATGATTTCCAAAATGGGCAGTTCGTCAGCTTACAATCCACAACGACGACTAATAACTTTGATGGTGCATTTTAGTGTGATTTACCGAGCCACCAGGGTTGACTTTCTTCGCCGCCATTCCGGGACAGTTCCCGTGGTCTGCCTTGACAAATAATACCTCTGAATGGGAGATCCACAAAGAAATTCAAACTATAAATGTCCCAAACAGCTGGGCCTCCACGGTCTTTCCAAAATTGTACTCGCTGGAGAATTTCAAGTTTTATTCTTCAGGGGTCCTTGCTCGGGAAAATACTGACACTTTTGGGAGGAATGAACTAGAGTCCTCAACCTCATGAAATGTTTGTGTAATGATTACGCTAAAGTGATTGTGAAAGATTATTCTGATGACCTAACAGTTATTAATATATGTAACTCTTCGTGGATTGTAGGGTAAGTGTCAACAGAAGGCTGAGTTAAGTGCCACTTGTGAATGTTTTAAAGAAATAATTCACCATGAATATCAACGTTCAGCCTCCCCACTAAGAAACCACAGAAGCACCTTACACTTGCCTGATCATTGTTAGGAATTATCGGCCGTGCAGTTCTACTACGCGCGAACTGGGACGCGCACCCGAATCGAACGATTTTGAATCGAACGCCATAGCCATTAAACCACCCGAACGACTGTCAGCGGTTTGTTATGAATATGCATAGCTGATGCTTCTTAACAAGAATGACATAACTGGTGATTTAAGTGCTGATATCACTTGGCGAATCATTTCGTTATTACTAATGCCTACTTGTGAATATGTCAATTTAAATTTTATCCTCCAACATTTCTAGATTACCTTGCGATTTTCACAGTATCGCACAATTTTCAGTGGTTGGTTTGTATCACGGCACTGAGAAGCCTCTGTCTGTCCTCAAAGAGTCAAGCTCTCGCGCTTCATGCCGAGGTGGAGACAGATATCAACACTCTTCAAGGTCTGCATTGGAGTACGACAGGGTTCTCTCTGTACGCTCGCACCATTAAACCACTGTCATAGAAAATATTTCAGAAAATGTTCTACTTGATCTAAAAATAATGCATTTAATGTCTCCTTGCTGAACAGCGTTAATTTAAATTTGTCAATGAGCATTAATGCACAGAAAATTCAGCATTCTTTGAACTGCTTGGTGAACCACGTGTCGAGATAGAGTATATGCTTTGCAACCTGTCTACATTCGTCTTTGGTGGTAACCAGTTATAGATAGTCAATAACTTCAAGCACCTGTGGAGCTTGAGTGGTAGAGCAAGTTGTGATAAATTCAAGGTCATAACATAAACAACAAGAACCAGATCAACTTTTGCTGCACATAAGGAGCCAACAAGACAACCAGCACTTCTTTAATAGATAGTTGTACGGTTTCAAAGCCTTATGGTATCTTGTATACCACTGCAAGTTCTGACAAGTCCTTTTTGAAGAAGGTTTACAGCCTCCGTTTTTGGCCACCCGTCTTGTGAAAACATCTAGCTAATGATGACAAGATGTTCCAAAATGTGTTGAGCACCCTTTGCTTGAGATGACTGCTCCGCAAAGCCTCCATCATCTACTATTTTATGCAGTTCTGTCGATTGCTGGCTTGTT
Organism: Fasciolopsis buskii; assembly: GCA_008360955.1. NCBI lineage: Eukaryota > Metazoa > Platyhelminthes > Trematoda > Plagiorchiida > Fasciolidae > Fasciolopsis > Fasciolopsis buskii. Next base: position 35,457 of record LUCM01005496.1, read on the forward strand.
AGGGCTCCTCTTTTGGTTTGCCAGATCTGTTCCTAAGTCTTTGTCTGGCATGTACCGGATCCGAAACGAGCCTTGCTTCTGACCACCGGCTTTTACGACAGGATGAGCCGATATTGCCAGATCGCAACTCAGTAAACATAAGCGATTGAAGTCTGGTTTCACCAACTAATTAGCAAGCTGATGCAGCACAGCTAAGAATCCTATCTACCAGCCGCCCGTTTGAATAATAGAAGAGGCAAGTGTACAGACGGGAAATTCTAAATGCAAACTATGGAAGACTGAAATTAGGATCTGCAAGTGTATGGAATAAGTGCAGTATCATATGGCAGGTCGCTAATACAGACGCGGAGAAGCAGAAGGAATTCGAGGGATGATGAATCCACTTTTGAAGTGCTTTGCAATTTTAGCCCAAGAGGTTGTTTCCGTGTTTCGTTTACCCTGGTAAAGCATTTTCGGATTGTCAAAATAGACGGTCATCTTCCCATGCAGAACGTGAAAACCTAACTTGGACTAGGATGCCCAGTTCGGGGCAGTGCTTCTGATTTCAAATTAGAGGCCGCACGACTCAAATGATCGTGAGTGAGGGACAACAATGAGGGCAAAAGTGGTCAGAATTTCTGTTTGGCAGTGTTCTTAATCACCACACTGCTTACCAACCGGGGAGTAAAACCTGTGGACACAGTAGGGTTGGCAAATATAAATATCAACGAACTAATAAAAATTAGTTGAACAATAGGCAGTGAGAATTAAATTTGCTCTTGACTTTGTTAAATATGACTTAACTTCAACTCATTCTGACTGAACTTTATCATTGAATGTACCTGAACAATTTAGGTTAGTTATTTAACGTTATGCTATTTTCTGTTTTGGGTACTCTGGCTTATTGTACATATTATAACGAGGGGAACTGGTGTCCGTAGTTGGTGATGTGGAAAACTTCCCAAGTATCTCTAAGAGACTACTTCCAAAAGCCTTAGCATGGTTAGTAGTGGATATCTCGGACTCCGTGTCTGCTATCTGTCTGATCGTCTCTGGAAATGAACCTAAATGACCTTTTTGAGGAATTCCTTCTCATGACCCAGGCGCTTTTGCCAAAGTGTGACTAGCAGTGCGAATGCCTGACGCTCTTCACCAAGTTGGTTGATCTTTGGTTGTCAGTCCAGGAGAGCTGGCAAAAACCCTGATTCCAGACAAGCTGAGGAGGCATTCCAAGCACACGGCTGTATGGTCACAGACATCGATGGCGAAGGGCTGTTCTGGGCACTAAGGATAGTTAGGCTCATTCAAATTTCTATGAATGAGCAATCGGTCTCTGATCCTCAGTAGGTTGCGTGATCCTCAGAATGCCCCGTGGCCTTGTAGGTTAGATTGTTTGGTCAAAGGCTGGAGATGGAATCTACCAAGCCAAACCTCTACTTCAGTCTGAACGACCAAGCAGTATGAAGCCCATACAGGTATCATGGATCCTAATGGTTAACCCGTGAAGTGCAAACGGGTAGTTAAAGAATCAGTATTTGCCGTGAACTCTGCACACCGCTTCCATTTCTTTCCTCTTTCTTGCTCGTCGTCTTCGTCCTTCGCTTTGATATGTAAAAACGTTTACAAATTATGCATAAATAAATGCACATTCCTATATGGGGTCGGTCATAAGAGTTACACTTCAAAATCCCCTTGTAGTAGAAGAATGCTTGGTTATGCCAAACTTCCTCTGTTTGGGATGTTACCACGAACAGAATTTAAGGTCAAATTCCCGAACTCGCTAACAACTTATAACAAAATGAATCCAGTGGGATGAAAGACCATAATCCGCACTGGGGAGCAAGGTTGAATCAATGACAATACCCATCGCCATTCTCTCACCTCTGATAGGCATATCCACCGCATAAATTGTAACCAGAAACTTGGTATTCTTTGTCGGTTCTTTGCTAATCATTCTGAAAATAACCGGACAGGAAATTCGAGATTTTTGAAACCCTAAGACTGCAACCCGTAACTCCTGGGCAAAATCCTTTGGCTCATGCCGCGCGTCTAGCATGGTCTACATTCACAACAAAGCCACCAAAATGACTATCAAAAAACTGGTCTATTGACAAGTGTGAATTAGACACCATATTTGGTTTACCAGCACAATGCGATCGCGGCCAGTTCCACTTTATATCATACACCTATACACGCTCAAACACTAATCAATAAAACCGGTGTACTTGATCCTTATCCCTATTAATTTTTCTTACATTAGCTGAATTAGCAAGTCTGGAACACTTCCTCTTTTCTCATTTTCACATATTCAATGTGATTACACTACTGTTCTATTTGGGTGTGGCGTGAGGTCCTGGTGATTTCATTTCCCCATTAACCCCGCAGCCTCACACCAATTCTGTAGCAAGGTGCACAGTGAGTAGTGACTGTGCTTATATATGCTTTGTCGTGGCAGATTAAGCTTACCGTATTGTCCGAAGTGCGCAGAAATCCCAAAAGACCGTATGGCAGGGAAGCGATCAGGTCGACCATAAACCACCCCTTCAAGTAGTTCAGTCGAATCAGCATGGGGTCGGAGATCACTGCTCCAGTGGGACCAACAAAGGTTGTATGAAAATTTAGCACAATATCGAGTAGAAAAATGGTGTCCACAATTCTGTCGAGAGCTAGCAAGAGGGATTCGCTGTACAGGTTCTCACTTCCAAACGCCACGTAGAATGGGATAGCAACCGAAGTGTAGCCGGTCAAAATGAATATCATCCAATCCCATGATGTTTTGAAGGTCACGTAATGAAGTAACACGTGCGGTGGGGTTTTCGGGGATTCCTGGCGATATTTTGGGATATTCTCCTTCTGGAACGGAGAAATCTGTGTGATGCACCATAAAAAAAACAAATAAGCAGCCAATAAAAGGCAGAAATTCAACAGACTAGTGTAAACTTCAGATAAATTCCGATTCCTTAGTGAATAAACATTTTGAATGAGATTAAAGTTACCGTAATCTGACCTTTTCAACTTTTATTTATATCAGTGGGTAAAATGAGTTGCATCACTTGCCGGATTTTTTGACAACTTTAGGCCATAGTTATCCAGAAATAAAATACCTTCTACATCCCTTTAGTCTATGTTGACTGAAATATAATAATTGGTTATTAGTAGCTGTTTCCGTGGTATCGGTATACTAAAACGTTTAGCTGTGAGTGGTAGGTCTGAAAAGCACCGTGAGCTGCAACACTATTGTTGTGGAATGAGATGACAGCGACTTGGTTGATGTAATTGCTGTTCCACGAAGCGCAGTACCCGTCGAATTCAAACGGTTAACCTTCTCTAGTATTGAGGGGAAAGTGCGCCATTTGGGCCAGAAAGTTCAACAATTTCAAACACAATTGGGTTCTACTTCCCATTGCACTTGAAAATTGTTCGAAATATTTGTGCCCTTGTTCCAGTAAGAGGTTTGATAGGTGTTTACAAACAAATTACCTAATCGTTTGCTTAACCACTACGTTTAAGTACATGTGATACTGAATCGTTACGATATGCCAGTTTGATAGATAGTATAATTTAAATTATCCGGAGTCCATCCACAGTGCGGATGGCTATTTTTCTTCATCTATCGGCGTAATTTGAGGTGCAACTCGTTTTCACATTTTACCTCAAGATTGCTGTTTTGAAGCATGCAGTAGGGCACCGTGAAATCTCTTGATCTTAATTTCTTCATTAGTGAAGCCGAGGGATATTTCGGAGGGTCTCAGGTGAAGCGCACTAGGTTAGGATGAATTTTTGATGATCAGAAGATAGTCAGGTTTCCGAATACCAAGGAATTGAGTGCTTTCTGTCACCGATTGCCTGTAATTTTCTTAAGCATTATATTCCCATAAATACAAGAATAATGAGATTCCTTGAAGCGCCCACACAAACAACCGGTCAGCTTCGAAATGGCATAACGGACTAAGTGACATCATTTCCAGAAGAAATATTCCCAGGATGTCCGTGCATTCATCCGGGAACTTTAGTACTAAGTTCGCAAATCCCGACTTCGTTGACCAAGTAGGAATTGAAATTCAAGACCAGCTCGCTGCTGTAACTACAGGTCAGTAAACTCAACAGAGAATATTTTTACTTTCTAATCTTACTCCCCAGGGTGTATCTGAGTTCTCTTAGCAATATCACGATGTGTATAATCTAACCGATTCTCCTTCACAAATTTTGGATAGTATTAGCTGATCCGTTATTTCACCTACTTTCACATGCAGTTTCTGGGATATACAGCATTTCAGTTGTGATTAATTTGGTCCTCCTGAGTCGGTTAGTCAGGGTTGCAAAGTGACTCTCATTACTGTTTCTTTTCTACAAACTTTTAGCTTCATTTCTTATTGATCGTAAAGCTAAATATAAATCCATCAATTGCGTAGAAAGCACAAATTCATTTATTTCACTAATCACTGTGCAACAGGCTGTCTGCTACAATCCTGTTGACAGAGGCATTACTAATCCCTAAGGATAATTTCAAGACCACGTACTACTATCAAATCACATTTTTAAGTGACGATTCGTTATTTATCCCCTACAATTCATGTTTAATCTCAAGTCCCTAAAAGAATTTGGTATATGCATCTTTCCTCCCAAACACTTCTACGAATTCGTCGCACCTGATATTATATTATTTCTAGCCTATAAGCGGGATGAAAATTTCACCGTTGAAACCCAAATTCGATAGTTTCAAGTGTTGTTGAAACTCATTTGTGTTTCACTTGTTAAGGCCCTTGGTTGAATACTTCCCTTTTCAGAGTACAGCAACAGGGTTGGTTTTCTGAACTCGACAGCTCATCCAAGGCGGTCATGGTTACCAAAACCTGACGGTCACACTTCGGGGATCGGTAGTGATTATCGGGCTTCATTAAATACAAAACCTACGCAACGATATGCACAAAACAAGATCCACAGTTTATACTGTCCGATTTCAGTGGTTCTTGTCTCTTTCTCGACTGCATCTAAACGATACTTCTTTGAAATCCCATTTCAGCTCGACCATGGTGAACTATTTACTATTAGTAATTCATTTATTTTCTACTCCTAGAGGTCTTGAATTGAGTAGTTCAATCGTGATTTTCCAGCCGGTAACAAACTTGGTAATCCAAGAATCAGCCACTGCTGAAAGTTGTGAACAAGATATAGTGACCCACTACTGAAACGGATCAGTTTACGATGAAAATAGTCAGTTATTTTGGAATTTAGACACTGCTGTTGATCCATTTAGGTGTGCATGAAATTCTTACCCCCTCAATGTCTTTGTTTCTAGATTTGAACTAATAGCTTAAACTCTGATTCTGATTTTCCGAACCCGTAAAAAATTCACGAACTCCCTTGAACACTACTCTATATTTAAATCCTCGCAATACTACTTACGGTTCATTCCTAGTCTCTGCAAATAATGAAACCTACACTTAAGTTATTGCCATCTGATGCTTCTGGTTTGTTTCTATACTCGTACAGATGCCGTGTTCTATTTTGGACCAGTTCAAGAAAATGTCCTTATTTTATTCCATCTCAAGTTCTACTCTCATTGAGGATACCTCATTGGCCGGAATCGGTGCAGCTTTAGAGACGACTGGCTGCCCACCTGTTTGTGCTTCATGCCAGCTCGCTACCGTCGAACAACGACACGAAACTGTAGCCGTTGGTTCACAAGTACCTGTTCCCACCTTCTGCCTAGGATAACAGATTCAGCATCGTACTGCTGTGCAAAGTGCACTTGTCAGTTAACTATTCATTTGATCCAGGGCTTTGAAAAATGTGACTCTGATAGTTAGGCGGTTCATTCCCTCATTTAGTTGCTAGTAGTTAGCTTGTGAATTGCGTGGATATGGCTGACCTAAGTTATCTGCCATGAAAAGTGTATGAGATGCAAATGTGAAACAACGGCTTCCTGATCATAATTTCACGGGAGACCAGGTGACTGCCACTCCAGAAACAGTACTGCGTTTGATTCACTGTTTTGACTTGCTTACTAATTCAACGCTTCTTTTTAAATGATTGACATTCCAGTCATTTGGGAATCGGCAAAATAGAGTCGATGGCACGCCCTACTTTTCGGTAATCAAGGAATGGTGGTAACATTTTGAAATTCCCAAAACTGTGACAATTGTGAGCACAAAGGTTATCTGTCTTCAAAGTGAAACCCCGTGATCTATGATCTGTAAGGTTTAGGAAAGAATTCACACTGACGATCACTAGGATTCGTTTCTGAACAAGTGATAGACTCTGATGATCAACAATTCTTATGCAATTTTACATGATCTATATACCACAACGCCTGCTGCTGATGAATTTACTAATATTTTATCGATAAAAGTTTTCAATCATAGCAACATGCTTAGGTGCTGGCAGTCGAACATGGAAGCCCCTTTACTGTCAACAGGCTTAAATAGGTGTAGGTAAATTTCGATCAGTGCATCATTGCGCGGAATACATGCTGATAAAATTCACTGCCACATAAATGACATCTGTTTGAATACAAGATTGTCTTGAGAACGGCACGTTGATCCTCTTTAAAACTTGTACAGAAAGCAACGCAAACGCTCAGAAAGATTGGCTATGCGGCCATTGCAACCAAAACATCTTAGGACTAATTCCGGCTGTGATGAATTTGATGCTTGTTCACGTAGTGATTTTTCAGCTATTTCTTACAAGCAATTGCTACCTATGTTCATACACCCGGACTTGATCGGTTCGAATAAACATGCTCAGTAGTCCTTATGATTTAAGTTGTTCTGATTCCATTCAAAGTATACATAGCTGTTAGTATTCATTCAGTGGCGTAATTGAATAACCAAAAAATACAATTTCACAAGAATGTATCAAATAAATATTCCCCTCCCCGTACAAAAATTGCACATGTTAACTTTGGCCGATATCATAAGTTTGTCGGGAATACCAGGAGCCGCCTATTTTAGCCAGGTGAGTTCCTTGTGATTTGACCCGAGGTTATCTTTATTGGGTTGCGTTTTAAAGGCGATAATCGAGCTATTCATCTGGCTGAATGTTACGTCTTGCAAGCAGTGGTGCAACTGAATTCGAATCAGGCACCTCGTACCCGTTGCAAAATCTGTGGCAATCTTAACGGAAGTTGTTTTCTTGTCATTTCAAAGTTGTTTTGGGAAAATAACTGGTGAAAAATGACAGGTTTTAACGTGATTTACTCACGGTTTGCCAGAATTTGGGACAAAAAACATTACATTTTACTTATTTGTTACTAATCTGATGCGATCTTGTTGAATATCCGGGTGAGTTGCGGACCACTCCTTCATAGTGACGTTGCCATAAAAGCATTCGTTTCCTGTCTCAGGATTTCATTAAATGCAATCAACTCAGGTAAAAAGTTTTTCTTCTTTTTCTGGTTAGAATCAAACTATTGTTGTAATTATTATTCCTGCATCATGATGCATTTTATATAATCTCTCCCGGTGGATGCAAATGCCGAAAACCCTTGGTGTTTAAACCCGCATGCAGAGGACACTGCATGCGTGGCCAAATATAAAATTAATTTGGTAACGTTAAGTTGAAATCATTGACTACCGGTAAAATTACGTGGCATCCGTTCCCGTGAACCTTTAGTTAACTGGCAGCTTCTGTTGCGATTTTTTCATGCACTAACTAAAATCAACGTGTGCTGACTAAGCATAATTAGCAAACCCTGTGGTCCACAAATACTAAAAGGATTCACTTCCATTATATAAAATTATCATGTAATAATCCCAACCTAGTGCTGGGAGGCGAGAGAAAAGGAATACAATTTGCCCGTAAAAAAATGCGGCATGACATGCACTGTAAAACTGTAATCTAGCCGAACGAAAACTTTCAACTCACGAACAGTTTAGAAAACCCCAAATCGGCTGGTCACCATAGCAAGGCAAAACATTGTATTGAACCGTTCTCATTCAGTAGTAATAAAGAAAATACTACGGTTCGTCATTCCTACAGTGTGGCATACGGAAAAAAGAAATTTGCCAATGCCGTTATTCGCTGCGACTCTTATGCATCGGTTACCCGAGAGTCTGGGTATTTTGTACCACGTCCAATTCTTTTAGAGGTTCACCAGTGCAAATAATAATCTAACTTTGATCTTAACAAGTTTATACAGTGTAACCATGGTCCGAACGACCAGCCAAGAGCTTCAAACTGTGGATGGACAATGTGAGTGAATGAAACATGGATTGGAACGCACGGATGGGTGATTTCGCAAAATCTGTGTCGTGATTTTTGCGCACTTATCGACCAAAAACTTATTTAGACCCATGGTAGGTGGTTCATTTAACCGCTACTTGATTCAACTAGTAAATACGTTTTAGTCTTATGGAAAATAAAAGCAGTTATTGAACTGATATTCATTGAAAAATCGGCAATCCTGATCGAATATATATATACATTATTTTAAAATTTAAGGTATTTGGAAACATTGGTTAACTTGTTTTCCGTGCAAATAAAATAACACTAGATTCGTGCTGACTGAAATGACGTGTTACCATTAAATTTCCAAAAATACACATTGATAGCTTCCCAGTAAAAATTAATCTCTCTGTTTGTACCGACGAATATTGATATTAGTGGTTTATAATGTTGTGCAATTACTGAGGTATCTTTATTATTTCTCTACATCAATTCCTGGACCATTTAGAAATTTACAAAAGAGAAAGAAAAATTTGGGTGCATTTCCATCGCTTGACAAGGAAAGAAATATTATCGACAAAAGTAGCTGTATGCTGGTCGGGATGTAGGCTACGAGTCGCGCAGATAAATGTACTGAGACCTAGGCAGTAAGAAGGATAGAAAGCAAAGTATATTAGAACTAAATAGATAGGTGGGCAGATAGATCAACAGAGTCACGGACAATAAAATACTTAAACTGATAGATAGATAGAAAAGCAGATTTATTGATTGATTGATTGATTGATTGATTGATTGCCTGATTGACTGACTGATTGATTGACACTAGTAGACAGATAGATACTTTTACTGAAAAGAGCGTATAAGTAGGTAGATAGATAGACGGAAAACGTTTGGCCTGTGGATAGAAAGAAAATATAGTTAAGTAAGTAGCAGATATGCCCTGACACTTATTGTCTGAATGTTTTATTCTCTGACTGCCTAGTTGATTTTTTCGACAGTTTGTTTGGCGTAAATTTTTTCTTTTGACATTTGGCGTTTGGACTGTGTTTACTTGAACCGTGACTGTATCATCAATGTTTGTTCCATAGACGAATGTCACTAATTGGCCTTTCGTTTTGACTCCGTTGTGACCTCGTTAACAATAGACAAACTTCATTTCATCTCCCTTGGTCCTTGTTTAAGGCTTGCGAGTGACGAAATAACCCACAGTACATGTGTAAACTTCAAGGCTGCAATTAAAAATGCGAACGACCATTGTGAAAGCCTTGATGACCATGTCATACCTATAATAAAGTTTTTTATTTCCTACAATTGCCGTGCTAGGTTTAAAAATTTTGTTTATGTTTTTTAATGCTTGTTTAGCATACCAAAGTATATTTCCCATCCAGTCCACATTTACATCTGCGAATTTTTCTGATGTCGTACGAAGCATTTCGAATCTACGAATAGATGTATGGAAATATTCAATTTTGTATTGGAAATACACTTGGCGCTTCGGTCAGTGATTGCACTTAAACAATTTGCACCTTATCTTGGCACAATCAAACAACTGGAAAAGACGTTTGGGTACGCATGACATCCACTCCATTTCTGCGCCCCCCCCCCGACATACAACAGTTTTGATATTTTAGAACACGTTACCATTACCCTAAACCAAACCCGGTACAGTAGTTTGGTGACTGCCAGCTTGCGTAGACTAATTTCTCGTCACTCACCTCTCTCAAACATTGGGAAACCCAAACGTCGTACGCCTAGCAACGCTTTATAAGTGCTACTGTATTTGAGCTTCCAAAGTCTACGTTGGTATTGTTGTGAAAACCTGGGCGTGGCTCAGCTGGTTATCTGGACATAAAATCAAGGTGAGAGAAATGTCGGACTTGACTTCCTGTGTGCAGATTCTAACTCCGGAAGTTGACCACAAATAATCTATTGTTACGGTAGTTGGACATTACGAGAAAAACAGAGACATCCGTCCAGTGAACTGAATTATCGTAGGTTTACCTGAGGTCACTTGCGGAGGCAGAATGAGTTTCACCTCCAGATTAATAAAAACGCGTCCTGTAAGTTGATTGTTCCCAGGTTAAAATTGGAACTGTGTATCATAAACTGTTTGCAGAAAACTTCACAAATTTCATCTGGCATTTCAGCATCAATATCACGCTTACAAAAGCTTTTTCTCCATGTGCGCAAGGCAAGTTTTCAGCCACATGAGCAAGTGCATCTTGGAAATCGACAGGTTAAACAGCTCGCAGGGTACATTCTATTGTTGAAGTCAAGTAATCATTAACTGGAGGACACGAAATGCCAGTAATCAGAAAACAGTCATCGAATGCATTTGAGTAGGATTAAAAAACTATCCTCGGCTGAACCCTATTACAGCACACGAGGCTAAGGGTTAGTTGGGTCAGATGACACGAACCAGTCACGGAATAGATATCAAACTTTTGATGTTTCTACCTCTTTCCAGACAGCATTTTTTATTTGCTTCTTTTCTTAAGAGAGTCGCAGATTTATTGTTGTTGTTCGTTGGCAGGCACTTCTAGGCGAGTGGAGTCCAGAGAGTTTGGCATGTACAGTAACAAAAACAAACTAAATGGAACAGAAAAACCAAACTAGGAAACGATTTCCCATCACATGAACTACAAAATGTAGACAGTTATATATCAAGAAAATAAAAATAAAATATTTACTCCCTGTGCGTGACAGAAGCAAGGGCCGATGTGGTCCAAACCTCACGGGTTTGGTGTGTTCGACTTACCGCAGTGAGCGAGTCGTCAACTTCGGCTTGAGAAAGAACAGCGCGATTGCGTGCCACTGACCTGGCCAATCGAGCAAACTTACTCAAACCTGAATGACCAACAAAAAAATGAGGTGAAAACAAGAACGATTTTATTCAGTAGTCAAACTTAAATTTAATTTGCGAACTTTCAACTCCTTCCAAATAGGGCTAAAATCACGTGTTGCTTATTCTAAAATTTAGAATAAACCTAATTTCGAATCACCTAAGTCCCAGGCTGCTCTATGCCAACTGACTAATTCCGTGAAGTACCGAATTCACTTTGCAGAAATTTCCTTTACCTGAAAATATGTGACTGTTTGAATTATTTTGAATCTTTTCTGTTTCCTGATGCTTTTTACCACCCGGAATTAGTCAAATTTCGGTCCAATATATTTCCTTTAAAGGTGTGCAAATTTGGCAGTGGTTGGCATATTTTGCATATTGAACATAGGAGGATCACGAATTGCAACACGCTATAGAAAACTGTGATACCTTAAGTAGACCGTTGCTTCACTTCTGTTTGACACGATCCGCAATGAACCCTTATCCGTTGATTATTGGGTATTTTACACGTATATTGCTATTGATCTGTTATGACATGCACCAAGCCTGAATACGGTGGGAGGGGCGGGCCCTACAACCACCAAGGCCTACCACAGGGCAAGGCGGGAAAGGGGGCCTGTAAGCTTGTTCTCGAAACTTGGACTCACACAGAACCTCATTCGGTCACATTAGGTTAGCTGAGGTAACGAGCCGGGCGATGGCCAGCGGCTAGCGAATCTGGGATTGGACCTCCTGACCGTTCAGTGTCAGACGCTCAATCCACTGGAAAACCTCGGGCCCTTCGGCTCCAACGTTTAAGTTTTGGTTGCCACTGGGTAGGCAAAAGTTTCGAGGTCTCTCAATTGAACAGCGGATAAAAAGATGCACACCAAACTACGTAATTTTGCTCGTATGTTGCTCATCGGCTTTTTGACAATACGATCAAACTCAGAGTAAGGCAGCGTGGACACTTCTTAAATATGTGATCCGCCTTATCAATTACCTAATGCAAAACTTGAAGATTAGTTCGCTTTCCACATTGCAGCAAAATATTGAATTATGGGTCGTCAGTAGACGTCTACGTTTGCTAACTATCTCGTCCTGATAGCGCAGTTGAAGCAACTGGTCAGCATGAACGCTCAATTTAAACAGTGAGACGGCATAGATTTACGTAACCGTCGGAACGGTTCGCATCGAGGACACCAACCCCTGACAATGAATGCAGCTTACTTCGATGAAGCTGGAGACTTATCCATCCCACCTAAGCCTTTGTACCATGCCCACAATAATAAAAGACCCAACGTAATCACAACTGAAGGGTCGATTTTGAAAATAAAGTTCCGAGACAAGTTGTTTGCTTCAGTGGTTTTAGTCATCGGATTTTGATATAGCAGCGCCAATTACTGTACGAAAATCCAGTACATTATTACAGCAAATATAAATCATTAAGTGAGGAATAAGACTGGTGAACAGATAGAAATATTTGCAGTTGACGGTTCTTCGGGTGCAAGAAAATAGTTCTGTTGACTGACTCACTTCCTCGGAGCAGATCATCATCCATTGGTTGTCGCAATGGGGAGATGTCGTAAAACAGAACAAGATATAGGCGCAATTCTCCAACATCATTCTCGATCGGAGCAACGCACATAATGACCCAAATCATTGACTCTGAAAAGCAAATGGCGTAGATATCTGGAAACTTGTCACCAGAATTTTTGGTGCCAAATGATGGTTAAACCTCTGCTCAAGTTGAGAACTGGAAAAAGTACGGTCGAATTTCAGCCGTAGGTCAATATTCAGTTTATTGATCTCCTGGACATGTTCAGAAAACTCTGTGGGTCAGCGGGATCAAGTCATTCTTCGGTCACATGAATGGAAGCATTAAGAAATCCTAAGTCCAAACCTGAGCAAGATTACATTGGAGACTTCGTCAATCTAATCCACCCAGCTATTTGGACATTAACAAATTCGTACTTCGAAGACAAACTAATCTGTACCAACAAAAATAAACAGTCCTAATAGACACATTATCATTTTGCTTGTGACCGAGTAGTCTTAAAATCAACAAGCGACTTGAGTGTTACAGTTACACAGAAATCCGTGAACGATATTTCATGTAATGAAGCACACTATCGCCACGTTGTTCGATCATTTTTGTGCCACAAATCCGGTGACAGCGTTCAATATTCTAAGCCATTCAAAGTCATTTTCATCTACTGTCATAAGGAAAAAATGGGAAAAAAAGAAATTTCTGAGCCGTGAGGCGATTCCTTTTGCACTATTATTACTTAAGTCAAAGTTCGGCTGCATAGCACGGATTATCACTTTGTCATCACTACCGATAATTATCATTTGTGCCTAACCGGGTAAACTATAAGTAAGTCACTAGGCAGCTCGTCGACTGACTGCGAACAGTTTACTTCCCAGGTTACTACACACTTCTCTTGTTAAAACACTGCCGGTTGTTCCGTTATGAGACGTATACTGGTAACCAGAGGAAAATGGTGATCGGATGGAAACGTCTTCCTATAGAGCATCCTTAAATAAAAGCTTTTGCCATTCTTTAGTTGCATGAGGTGAACAAGTAAACTCCGACCTGGTTTTTCCTTGCAAAGTAGCTAGCCAGGAAATCGGACACCTATTCGTAAACTACCAATAGTCAGTCTTATTAATCATTGCTGTTCATCAAATCATTCTGTGTCTCCGTAGTCTACAACACCGCCCGACAAAAAAACTAGGGAAAATTTCCAGAATCGTTTCTAGCTACAATGTACATGGGTAGCCACCCGCCCCTGACTAGTCTCCATTTCGCTTCATCCGAAGTTATTGTAGCAGATTTTCGATTCCAGAAATTATGTTTCATTCATCGCCAGCAGAATCCCATGTTCATGACAATAACAATGTAGACCAAGGCGACTAGTCGATCTGACGAAATATATTACAAACTACATGCGGTCACTATTACTGTTGGCGAGAAAAAGGACTAAATTCGTCCTTGTTGTTGTTGTCTGGATATTAATATTAGAAAAGTGATGGTATTAACATGACTTGACAAAAGTTTCACGTGAAATGGTTTTTACCGATATGCTCTGTTTTCTATGGATTTGCACACGATTTGTACTTCGAGCCACACCCATCCTGGCAGAGGCACCCGTGCCTGCTAGTCAGCAGCCAACTTTGTCAGGAAAAACCTTAGGTGATCTGGATTAAGATTGAAATGTTGGGAAAAAGGGGTTTGGAGAGCTCCATGCGTACCATGAAATGGATGAGCGTGTTGTTGTTATATGTGGAACACTGCTAATGCCTTCCCATCCATATTTGTTTCCTGACCAGTCTAATCGCTGAGATATTTATCCTTATTTTTGTGATGTAAGGAGTAAAAATTGTTGAAAACGACCTCATTTGCTAAGTATTTTTTCAAAATGCCTAGTGGAAATCCTCATGCAAATAAATGTTATTTGCCTACCGTTGTGTACAAACGGTTAATTTATCGCACTCTTACAATTTTTGGTGGCATGTAGTGTATTGGATTCATTCGTACGAAACAAAGCCTGCACTTGCAATTTCTGATTGACGTAGGCTGATTGTAAGTAGTCAAATTCAAAGGCATGTTTGTCGAAATAACTGAGAACGAATAGACAGTTCTGACTGCTGAACAGTGCTCAATTGGCTTTCCCTCAAGATTTATAGCAGCATATTCACCAGGGGATGCATTTAGTTTTTAATCGTTATGCAGATGTTACCAGTTTGTCCGTGACGGGATTGATTCTTAACCAAATGTCCCTAAGTTGCTGTTAAATTGCACTGCAATTATTGTCTCTGGCATTTCCAGGCGTTCTATTCATAGTAAATAAACTTTCACAGATTTATTTATCGACTGCCCTTAGTAGTAGTAGGAAGCGCTTTGTGGATAGAAATCTGTGGCCAGATATCGTCAGATTTTTGATGTCCCATTGGCAATTCAGTGTCTATTGTTTGTCCCGTAATTTTGTATGGATTCGATCTGGCGGCCATACATTGTCGGTAATTCCGGTAAGTGCATTTTCAGCTGAAACCAATGTATTGTGGCCGCATGAAAAAACAACCGAAAGTTAGATTGTCAAAGCGATTTTCAAAATGGGTAGTTTTTGTAAGGTTTCGACAGTTTAATTGGCAGTTAAGGCTGTGACCGCCTCGTTTGCAGTCGAAGCGATGTCGTCAATGGGTAGACTACACTCCCCCCAAAAAAGCTTTCTTATTTTTGGTCTTTATTTAATACACAGACTAAATGATGATTTCGAACATTGTTCATCTGAATAGTAAATTGTCTAATATGCCTCGAATTTGCAAGTGTCAGCTGACGAAAATCAATACTACCAGGGAACGTACTATTTTTTTTGTACAGAGTGACTTCCACTTGTTCCATAAGTCCATTGTCCAAGGCATGTTGCAGTTTTTCCACCGCATTAATCGAAGTTCGTTCACCGTGCAAATGCGTGCAAATCGCGCCGCGTTGGAGCATATCACGGGGGCTGTAGTTGGTCATCCTTGTGAAACTATCGTTCACGTATACTATAGGATAGTCCACAATGCGGGCATTTGCAACTAACAGTCCAGTTTCTGAAATGAGATCAGAGAAAATGTTCGTCTTCTTTGTTTTACTTCCAAAAGAGAAACAGCATGCTAATTTTCTTATTGGTATACTCCCAATCGACATACGAAAGTCAGAAGCAATAAATTTTAAATATCGATGGTTTCATGCTTCAGTGCATCTGTCTAATGATCCCAACAGATTCAATGCAGGAGAAGACCATTGTCTGTGGTTCCTTTTTCTTAAAACTTTATAATAGGTAAGGTTAGATAATTACTGCGTTCAGTACGCTTCACAATGATCAGCCTTCAGCTAACTTCTGTGAAAGAATGTTGCATAATTTTAGAAGGCTTGGTGAAAGGATTTTTTGACCTGATCCGGAAAAGAAAATTGGGGTTTTCTTTCAACGACTAAAGTCAGTAAGTTTTTATTGAAAATCCAAACTAAGTGGTACCACCGAAATTAGGAACGCGGTAACCAAGCTTCTTAGCACATCGGGAAAAGGGTTTTGTTGATAACTGACTATCTTGGACAATGAGGATGAGATGAATTAAGCAGAGATCTATAAATCCCTTAACTTCTCTCTTTCTTTAGCGAAATCGATGTTTTGCACAAACGTAATCAGTGTATTTTGATAGCAAGAAAAAGTTTTGTAAATATTTTTGTGAAGATTTGAACAAGAATAACGCATAAATGGTCACCATGAAAATAGTTACCGAAATCCAAGTTGCTCAGTGGCGAACAAAACATAAGCAATTTCTTTTGTTCGTACAGCTTCAAACTACGGGATGGAACATTAGCACGGTTCTGCCGGACGAACGATTTCTGAAAATAATTTTCCCTGCCAGATCATTATTAGTTTTGCACTGCGTTATTCGTTATTGATTTGAATTTGTCATTGGATTTGAATATAACTGGCAATAACCCAAATGGTAATGTGATGATTTCACCAAGTTCATTTGGGTTCATTTCATGCAACCATTAGCCTTGGGCCAAAGTGCTCTGGTTTTCGTTACTACTTCACGGCATCATCTACTCAAACAATAATTTAATCAAGAGCAGTAAAAGCTCAGCTGCAAAATATTAGGGTGCAGGAAAACCATGATTCACAACTTGGCGTACTGGAACAGCTAAACCAAGATTTGGGTCCTCCAGACCATGCCATGTCTCTCAACGATATGGCTGGCTTCATCAGCATCGAGGTGTATTGGACTTCTATAATCAGTGCACTGAATGCATTCTTGTCAATTCCCACGAGTTTACGCGGAGCCTCTTCCCCAGCCAATGTTCATGGGCTCTGCATGCAAGCTGTTCGGAAAGGATATTGTAGGACCGCCACCCCAGAATCCTTGACAAAATCGTTACACCTTGGTCATGGTAGATTGCATCCCTGAATGGTAGAAACCCGCGCTATCATTTGTCCTTCCTGCCTTCGCGGCTCAGACAGTGCTTTACTATTGAGTAGTTTGTTGAGGCATCCCGGAGAAGCTGCATTCTAACTAGGGTTCGTGTCTTGATAATGCCATCATGGCTGAATTGTATTAGGCGTGTGAAATCAAGAGGTCGTGGATGACTCCCAACCACCTGCAAAAGCTTCTCGAAGGTCTTCATTAGTGAAACAAAAACCTGGATATGGGTATGTATTTATCGAGGCACGTCCGTTCATCACACTCTGCATACTATTCCTGCAGGTCACGAACTCCAGTCACCGATAAATTAAGCTGTCCTCTCCAAGGCTTTACCAACTAATTTCTTGTAACAAACAAAGTGTTGTACACAAAGAAGCATTGAATCTAAATAGGTTAGGTTGACTGAAATCCTTCGTGCATTCTCTAAGTACGACTGCCTCGTTGCAACCTCTCCTGCGAAGCAGGTAAGGGTTGGAAGTCAGTTAGCATTGGCTAGTCCATAACATTGAAAAAAGTGTAAAACCTAACCACTGGAAAGGGCTTTTGTAGGTGCAGTGAAACTGCGGGTTTCGGTCCCACGAGGTCCTCCGACACAGTGGCGGCAAGCAATAGGTGATAAGGCCCAGTGCCACAGTCGACGACGTTCCAGTATTCAAAACCTTTCTTCTGTGCAGTTGCTCAACTTAATATTTTATTGAATTACAAAACTATGGAGACATTTTACCGCAAATCATGCCTTTGTAATCCTAAGCATGATACCCGGTTTTGGTCAACGGAATAAATCTGTCATCATAACATATCTGGATGAAATTAACAAGTACAGTTTGTCGTTTCGTTTTCATTGTTTGCTGCAGGCTTAAGGTCATTATTTTATTATTTTATTTTCCCCATAAGTGTGTGACTTGTTTATAATGTAACCTCCAGATTCCAAAATACAATGAATAACAGGAATTGTAAAAATAAGTTTTTCTGGACTCTAATTTTCTGGATTTTCTGCGTCTGAACTATAATCATGCCGATGGGTTTTCATGAAGTACCACAGGAATGAAGGTCCTGCTTACGTTTGCGCATTGGTCAAACTACAACGTACATTATCAAAACTCGCGTACGGCTGCTATCTCTTTCGTGTCTTTTAAACATCAGCATAAATCGGGAATACGTTAACTCCTTGTGTCTTTATCACAGGAACGAAAACCTGGATGACCGTGATTCTCATCAGAATTACCCCACCCCATCAGTAATAATCAGCGCTAACCATACTTTACGTGGCAATTGCCGACTATTGAATAACAAATTTAGATTGTTGACTAGAGCATAATTTGATTCCTAATATTGACTCAATGAAAAACGTATAGTGATTAAATGATTTAGCTAGCGTCACAGTAACCTAGAATGAATTCTCAGATTTTTCACTTTGCACGAAATTTGTCGACATATTTATGCGGAGTTTTACTTTCAGTGTTCATATGACTTCAACCTGACAACTAGATTGTCGTGCATCCAAATATTTCTAGGCATACTAGTATTAAATATAGTTGGCAAATGACCACGGGTAGTTTCATTTTCGCTCTCAAAACCTCTAAACCCCTGGAAGTAAACAGGAGAGTGCTTACTACAGAAATCAAAGTTAATCTATCAAACTTCGGCCACACACATTCATGTCGCCGACTGCCCATGTCTTCCCTAAATATTCTATCTTATATTCTTCACATAAATGACGGCGGGACATCCATTCATAATACTTGTATTGTCGGCAATATCCTACCAATCTACCTACAGTTTTTTTATTTAATATGGTTTCAGGCAGCATTATGATCAATTGTACCTGGATGACCCTGGTTACCAAAGTAATTGCAAGGAAACATGAAAGTTAAAGATGTGCGAATATCATAAACACTACGACAAGGATCGCACGATTTTGTAAGGCAGGTAAAGTCAGTTACAACATAGGAAGCAATCCCTAAGTACATAAGATATACTGCGTAACTAGCGTATGGGAATATTTGTACAGGAACTCCTCACTGGTTTTGCTTTCAAAACCCGGAGACCTGTGAGTAACTGAGAGGATAAAATATTTGCCGAATGTACAGAATGTTGACTGTTTGTGAGGAAGAAAGCAGTGAAACAGGATCACAACATCTTTGACACAGTACTGAACGAGGAAAGTTCACGGGGAAGGAATCGTTCGGATAGACCTAATTATTGCGATAAAATGGGTCTCGAGGTTGATGGATGGTCATAGCGCTGAAACCAGTGCAGCAAGATTTTACGCAATGCTTTGCAAAGTCAATTGTAGAAAACTTGCAGGCAAACGAGAACAGCGAAATCAAAGTTGGATCAAGGGCAAGTGCACAACTGTCGTCTAGGTAGAGAGCACATATGAGGAGGTCGATTAGTTGGCACAAGTTGCTCATCACGGTAATATAGTTGGCTTTGTACCCTACAAGCGACGCATCAAATGAATCCACTAACCAGTTCCGTTTGTGGACACTGGAATCTCTTACGTTGAGAGACAAAAACCTAGAATAAGTAACGTGCAATGCAATCTTGTCAACTTAGCAATTTTGGGGTGAAAGATAAAGAATGCAAGACAACGATAGAACGATAGAATACAGAGCTACGGCTCCATCAGTCAAAATTTACCAGGAGAAAATCATGGTAATTTACTCCGCAAGTGGCCGGCTGATTCACGGGGAAATCCCGCCTCGGTGGTTAAATTCCGCAAATGCTTTTGCGTTGGGCAACAGTTACCTAGGTAATTTGAATAGGTGAATACTAATCGTAAAGTGAAGTGTCTGAATTCTCTTTTACAAGGCAGACGTTGTACAGATGGTTGGGCTAATTTGGTGATGTTTGAGACCAACTGGGGTTAGAAAGTTTCCACATTTGGACATTTATCCAACCCGGCACACCAGAAGTCGGTAGTTAACATGTGAAAATGTGATTTAATTTGGATCAGAGACCGGAATCCTGCGTGTCTAATAAACTAGTTTAACTAATCAGTAATATGTTTGGACTCTGTTTTTAGTCTGATCACTCTTTGGTCCTCCTTGAATACTTCGTGTTCTGTTTCCCGTCGAGTGCTCGAAATCGCTCGCTCTTGGAGCCGACTGCCTGCAGTGAAAAATGAATTATTCACTGAATTTCCACTTGTTACTTAGCTGTCCAGCTAAATGATAGCAAATAGCATGCTCTGTGATGCTCTGTGCAGTGATAATCGCCTCTCTAGTGAGTAATAAACACGTAAGTCTGCACAGTTTGTATTTCGATGCCTTCCCATATGAGAACTGTGAATGGTTTGCCGGAGGCCTGTTCTTACAGTTTTGACAACAACTATGGGCAAATTTATAAGAGACAAATATGTGGAGCATAGGAATATGCAAACCGTTGGCTCTTTCTCACAAAATTTACGATTAAATACTAAGCTAATAGAATGATTGCCTGTAGGATTGCCGAATTTTGATGATTTAAATATTCCTTCCCATTTTTATTCACTACTGCGAATTTAGAAAAAGTGATTTGGAACTAAAGTTTACTATTTAGATTCTTGGCGGTATTAGACGGTGTTATTCAAATAAAGTAAATGTTCACCTTTTACGGTTAGTTATCATTATCACAATTATATATCTTCACGGAACGGTTCTAGTACAAGAAACGCCAAAACCGGTGTACAAGATGAAAGATGAGTGAACGTGCCGTAAAGCTCGAGACCGACCAGGTAACACCGGGCCTCGGAAACCAAAGGTTTTAAGTTGTTCCGTTTTGTGAT
The DNA here is from genome assembly GCA_008360955.1 of Fasciolopsis buskii. Lineage (NCBI taxonomy): Eukaryota > Metazoa > Platyhelminthes > Trematoda > Plagiorchiida > Fasciolidae > Fasciolopsis > Fasciolopsis buskii. Next base: position 56,171 of record LUCM01005496.1, read on the forward strand.
AGTCCTTGCGAACCAGGATATCTAAGTTGTTTTGTCACCCGACGAACACTAAATTGCGATGAGAATTGTTGGTCTATTCGGTCTACAGACGAAAACACTGATGATTTTGTCGTTCCTGTTTGATATTCGGCGTCAGAAAAATTCACTTGACATTCCACAATATCAAAATGTGAACACTGGAATGTAGACGCTAAGTCGAATGCACCATCTCGGTGATGACAAAAACACCATGGTAACGCATTGGACATAATACCGATCTCGTTGATTAATTATTCGGTCCAATCCTTTGAACTGGCCCGACCTGAGCTTCTAAATTGCATTGAGTTGTGTTCTGGCCTCCACCAAATATGGACGCCTTAAGTCACCAAATGGGAATGCACTAATAGACTGCAAAAGCTTCATCATATTTAAAGCTCTACAGTTTTTCTTAAAGATGACGATGAGACCGAGAGGGACACGTTAGAAGCAGCTTGAGGATGTTGCATAATAAAAACATTTTCTTCTCGCTAATGTCCAACACTGATGAGGTATAAGAACTATTCTAATCTGGGAATTTTTAAATAGTAGTTAAATACTGTAAGATTATTTACTGCTTATCGGCACACGTTCCACCGCTGGAAATGACGAAAAGCTAATCAACCCAGCTGCTTTGTTTAAAACGACCTGCAACATTGAACAGGAAATGAAAATCAAAGACAACCGCGGTTTAAAAAAGCCAACCTACTTTGAACTTTTTCCAAATTATTTCATCTCTTTGGCTTAGGAAGACAATATGACAGACGCTCTTGGCGCTAATAATAGTCAAGTCCTCAATGGACCAATCTATGACAGGCATGAAAACACCAAAAATGCACCCATCAGCCCAAAATAGCCCTCACGAGGTATTGTGGAATTCATGCGTGGTTTAGAAAACATAGTGGTCAAAGTTAAATTAAATCGCCTTTGTTTCTAAGCAAGCCCGTCACATAGTAGATGTTTAACAGGCTACATGGGAACGGGAAATTCCCATGTCTTCCTTCAGTTTTTTCTAACTTTACAGCCTCCTAGTTATCAGATTCATCACGTTCGTGGTAAAGGCTGTCGCTACAGGATATGGCAGTGTCTGTTCAACTTGGACATCCCTGGTGGGACTACGTGCCAGGCAATGTTTCTTCTCTGAGCACCGAAAATAAAATTGTACTGAATAAAAATTAGTCTGTTTCTTCGAATCTATCCTAGAGGATATTTTAAAATCTCAGGATAAAGGTGGTTTGCTTCATCCGGCTCCAGTGGTTGATCTTCACTGACACGGAGTCTCAATGCTAGCTATCTCCCAACTTGGGGGCAGATAATCAAGATTTTACTTCCGTCCGAAAAACTAAGGTTGACGATATCAACTAGATCAGGAGTTTGTTGATAAAAGTGCATAGGTTGGTACTTTTTTGTTGTTTGTCCAAATCTGGTAAGCACTCCGAAAAGCGGAGAGTAATGCGGTTGGAAAACGGATTAAAATGAATTCTGCGATGCGTGTGACACCGGGAATAGGAACTTTTTAGAGAATCGTGACCGACTAAATACTATTTTTGTTCTAGCCGTCAGTTTTCCAGTTCAATAGCCCCACTGTCGCTTACATTCTATCCGGTGTTGTTCACGGTACATTTGTATGTTAGTCATCAGAATAACTGACCGGTAAGTTGGTTGTCCCACTTGTGGTAGACACCTAAAAAAATGTCGTTAGACGGACTATTCTGCATCACATTCTCTCTTCTGATATCGATTACTTACCTCAGTGGATTAAAAATTTGTATTGGTCGTGGCTCACGTTGTCGGTTTTCACGGGGGTTCTAATCACTCACCTTCGTGTCGAAGTGAGGATATTACCTTCACTGGTGATGAAACGTTTGCTATTTAAACACCAAGCTCAACGATCAAAAACTCCATGAGGATCGCTTACTTATATATGGTTGGTGTGTTAAACTGAGCATTTATGCTACTAGTTGATAATGTTTCGAAGTGAAAAAAATGAAATCTAATTTGTGATTGCAATATTTTCGTTCTAAGACGTGGGCTTTCAAAGTGTTCGGCGACCCATTTGTGATCAAACTTATTTACTCATTTACTAATTAAGATAAATCGGCAGTATATCTCTTAATAAAGTTTCAACTTTTCACGTATTTTACAAACTTCACAGAGATCACCACTAATACGACAGAATAAGACGATCTGCCAGAATTTGAGAACAGATCTGTAGTGGCATATTCGATTCTGAGGTGAACCACTTCGATTAGGGTTTATTATAATGCGACTGCAACTTTAGGGGACAATCCAGTTTGGTTCATTTTCTTTTGTTCTTTGTTCCATTATTGCCACCTCAAAATTCGTATTTGTAGAAGGAGTCTACCAAATGGGGGGATGATCAAGGCAGGAGAGGGTTACGAACCTTTTGGCGGTTGTAATTTACCATCTTCATGTTCAGTGGCTGTCCATCCCTCGACCGAGCCTACTCCACAGCTCATATGGCCGCAGTAGGCTGTACGGAATAACAATCACTGTTTTCTAAAGCTGCTATAGCAGGGACAAGATTAAAACGCTTATAACAAGAATTTCATAGTTGAAAAACCAGTTGGAATTATATTTGTAGATTTTCACAAGCCTACAATTTTACCACCTTGTCGGTAGACACGTGCGGTGAATTTCAACTTCAGCTAGTTCTGAACTGTGACGAAACTAATTGTACGCACGCATGCAGTGGTATTACTGCCGGTAAGACTTTGATGGTAACATAGGTCCAAGAATAACCATTTCGAAATTACACTTCATATAAATTAAAAAAACAAGAACCAAACATTTCGATAAGAAATAGCATAGATTTGCACGTATAAATGCTCGACGCAAAATAAAGTATTCAAATTTGAGTACCTTTAGAACGGCCCGAATAACTTCCCCTGATTTGTGTCCTTTGGTAGAATACAACATTTTAACTTCAACGTTCATTCTAATCAATAATTCCTAAGGGAACGTTATGTAAGATTTTATGATCAAATTTGCCAAACAGCACAAATCAACAGTCCAGCGTTCAAATCCGGAAGTTGAATGAAACCCGTAATCAGTGGTAGAAAAATGGAAACAAACTGAGCGCACAATGCGGAGTTGCTCCCCACCATTTGGAGACAAATGCAAAGAGTTCATAAACTCCGTCAATAATTTCATCAACATTTCAAAAGTTTGAAAATTTTTGTTGGTCGTAGTTCATGTTATTCTGGCTCATGAAGTTGTTTCACGTGCTTGCCGTTTATATCTAAAAACATTCGGTCGCAAGCGTGCCTTGTTACTGGCTGCGCTACTATTCTGCCACCGTTAGTTCGTTGCTTTTTATAGGAGAATTGGTTCCATTATCGCCATTGTTTGCCGCTACAATCGATCGGAATTATTGTTGCTTAAAACAGTATTGTTTCTCAACATGGACTGGGATCACGCATTGGTGCACCTCAGTGATCTTATTCATGCAAAAGAGGCACTCGTAGTGGCTCGCAGGCAGCTCTTAAATGCACCATTCCAGCCAATATGTCTATTCCAGACATTGTGGAGTACCAACATCCGCTCTCTTTTTACGAAAACGTCAGACCTGTCCCTCGCACTTCAAACATCGATTCATGTTCACACTTGCATCATCTGCATACGACAATCTTGGCTGAACCCGGATATTGCTGATACATTCGTGTCGATAGACAGCTTCAGACTCCATCGGCAGCAGAGAGTATCGGACAAGAAGAAGGCTGGAGGCGCCTTGGCAACATACATAAACTCGTTCTGGTCTGGCAAGTCCAAAGTTATTTATACGAACTCGCAAAACGGAATTGACTGTCTTGTGACACAGTATCATCCTAGGTTTTCTCGCCATACCAGTAAAATCATGACGAACCTATATAGTTCCTCTTTTAGCTCGTAACACAATATCACATCTTTAGTCGACTCTTTTCAAGTATTTATCGTTCCTCTTCCTGAGGGTATTCTGCATATTATTGTGGACAATTTCAATTAAGCACCAACCCTGCCACTGATTGTTTGATCTGGTCGGCCTTTGCGTTCCTCCTATCAGGGGAAACTCAATTTTAGGTAGTTATTATCAACCACCCTGGTTTATGTCTCCCGAAAGTGCGTGCTCCTTTTTCAAGTAGTGATCATCGCCTGGTTCTATTAAGACCATTAACCTTCCATTCCTTCAAGTAAATAAATAAAGTCCGAGTTCCGCTCCGCACAACAACCTTCATCATCTTCAGAACTCTCTTTCACACCCATCGGCTTTTCAGACCTGTCACAAATACGTCCAACGCGATCTCTGCTAGTTGCTGTCCGTTAGAAATAGTATTCGTCTCAAATGACTGTATCTCCTCCCAGATACTGAAATCTCTAAATAGACGCAAGGGGCACTTCTACAAATCCCGTAATAACTTAATTGTGCGATTTATTTCCAACCTAATAAAAGCTGAAATCAAATGGGTCGACGCTACATTAGCCAGCCAATTCTTGAATGATAACATCAACCGATTCCTATGGCAAGGCATTCGACTGTTGCATGCGAAGTCGAAGAAATGTGCGAAATTTTCTGCGGATGTCGGCAGCATCATTCATATATCCATCCTTCTGTTCATTCCCCTGTCGTATCTGAACACGGTGATGATTTGACATTGAGAGACTTTTTCTCGAGAAGCAATTTCGGACCTTCTCCACACCACTGAAATTACTACAGCGGTTTGTCCCGATAGTCTGTCCTCAGCTCTTTCAAGGCATGGTGTTGTGGCTCTGGCAGATGTATTTCCGTCTCTGGTTAAGTCATCATTAAGCTCGTCTTCTATCCCTGTTTACTGGATACTCGTCATCATTATTCCCATCCCAAAAGCTACCAGTTCGACTGCTTTATCAAAACTTTCTCGCCCCATCGCCCTAACATCTGGTCTCAAGCTGACAGTATTTTATACTTTAACACTTGCGTTCTCCTATGCACTTTCCCGACGGTCCCCCTTCAGCTTGCCCATAAATCTTACAGGCCCACTTCGGATGCTATGACGTTCCTTAGTCATGACACTTTTAAGTCCCTAAACGCACCGATGAAATCTGTAAGTTGCCCCTTTCTAAACCATTCGTCGGCATTTGATTCTGTCCCACGGTGTCTTCTACTTCATAAACTGGAAACATTTGGTTTTCCCGAGCCTTAATTAACGTGGCTGTCTGATTATTTTACTAACCGAACCTAGTGCTCACAAGTGGTTGATAAAACATTAGAACCGTTGACTAACAACTCAGGCGTGCTACAAGGTGCCGTTCTTTCACCGCATCTCTTCTTCACTTACATCAGCCACTTATCAACTAGCTCACCGTGTCATCTGTTTAAGTATCTTGATGATGTTGCCCTCACTCAAACCGTTTCGAACAAAGATGATTTTCGAAGGTTTTCCAACAATCTACCCTCTCCGTATGATTTTCCTGCACGAGCTGGTTAAATCTAAACATACCTAAACGTCTCGAATGTCTGTTTTCTCTCGCGGTAAATAAAGCTCTGAATAATGGGCTTGGCGGTTAGATCGCAGACATTTTATTACAACTCAGGATGACATGGGAAATTCGTGTGCGCATTTGCCAGCGTTCTTCTAGATTCGTTATTTCGACTTTATTTTGAAATCAAAACTATGCGTTTCATTTCCCACTTGATATTCGTTAACATGGCCTCAGACCCTAGGAAACTGAATTCTTGTTTGAGCAGTTTGACCACTTCATCAGGGTGTTGCTTTTTCCATTTTGGATGAGTGCGTATTTGGTGATTGAGCTGTGCAGACATTTTCCTCTAGAAGGACGCTGGCGAATGCGCACACAGAGTACCCATGTCATCTCGACTTGCAATGAAATGTCTGCGATCTAATCGCCAAGCTCACTAGTGAGGAATTCACTCAATGCTATTTTATTCGTGTACGTGCTTATGGATATCCACTATTTGATAGCCAAATCTAAACAATCCCGGATGAAATGGATATTCACTTCAAACTTCTGTCGACTTTCAAATCGTACTCGTAATTTCCCCTACTCTGTCCGTGTCATATGGAATCCAAATAAAATCGTTTGGCTTTAGATGTCATAAATGTGACTACATGAGTGGATTATAGATTTTTTATCCACTTTGCGTTATTTTGCATATTCTATCATCACTAGTGTTGAACTTGTTATTAAATGTTTGTGGATCTGCATGCGAACTGATTTATCATGTTCCAAATCTATTTGAACGTAAGCAAAAATTTCCGAGTTTGACAGTGTTCCCGGAAGCCATAGAGTATAAACATTTTGATTTATTGTTTTTCGATCGCCATTTGCAATGTCTCCTTTGAAGACGTAGGTCAATCAATTTGCCCCGTACAATATTTCATTAAATTTTAACATTTCTTTGAAATAACTTGCCACATGGAATTTATATCCTCGAGCAAATAATCAGGAACTATGAAACCATGTTTGGTTTTTCCAAATATATTTGCAGTTTACGGTTGTTATAGACCTCTTAGTGGATAGCCTGCCCCGGGTTGCATTTTTCCACCCACAAAGTTTGCTAGCAGTGGCGTGCGACTCGTAAACGGTAACGACATGATACTCATGTGGAACAAGTGAATTCATGGTCAAACGTGTCCTATCTATTGACAAATTTGTTTCGCCCGAGACCGTTTGCAAAACTGGTTTGTTAAGGCGGAATTTCATCGTAGCATCCTGACCAAATAGAAGAACAACTGAAAAAACCCATACTAGTCACTCCGATGTTGGTTCTATTTAGGCAGCATACAAATAATTTGCAATCCGGGTATGTTAGAGTCCTTCCACGACAGGTTCGTTTACGTATTGTGGTCATGTTGTCCGACCACTACAGGATCGTAAACAATGGATCCGCCATTATCCGGTTGATCAGGTTCATTTCTGCTGCAATTACTACGGTTTCAATTTACGACCGAACGTTATGAATTAACCAAACTTCTGGTGTGAAAGGTATTCCATATAAGGAATGTTAGTAGTAAAGTCGCTTTTATTATTTCTCAACGGTGGTAAATGAAGCTAGATAACGCATACACGCCCTAATCATTTCCTTGTTTCCATTGTCCGGATACTATTTGTGACCGCTATACAAATTGTTCATAGTTTATTTTGCCATAAAATCTGTCACAGTTCTCTTTTAGGGTGAGGTTCTTGCTTGGACAGGAAGAGGAACCGAAGGAAGAAAAGCGAAGCTAAACACACCTTGTGACCAATTAGTCACGCAATCATCAAGGCAGCTCCTCGGCAAAAGTGAAAATTCCATTTTGTACCAGCCTCTATTGTAAACAAGTTCTACCAACTTCTATCTGCATTCCGTCACGTAATCGTCAAAGACAATCTAGCCCGTTTGCTACTGTTTCAAAGTGCTATCGAAACCATAAAACATTCTAATTTTATGAAGATAAGATTATTTTCGTCATTTAAGCAAATAAAATGCATTAATACTACTCTCTTTGCAAACCATGATTTCAATACAGACATTTACGGGTAATTTTATCAATCTCAGTTTTAAAGTATTATTGGCCTGACGGTCTGAACTGCAATAAATTCAAAAGGTCTCACGCTCAAATAAATGTCGGGAAACTGACTCACGTGGCGTGCTGAACCTGCGAACCACGGTCTCCAGGAATGTATTTTGCGGGGCGACCAAGCCTTTGCGGGATCCGGTTGCTGCCATAGTCTATCACGAAAACCTTGACACAGGCTTCTGCATAGTCCAACCCATTGTTCCGTGGGAGCGGCTCGCTTGAATGACAGACAGTCTGGTATGAAATATTCTATTGTTCGTTGTCTAAAAATTAACCGTTGTATTGTTCAGCATCATATTTGCTGATTGGTCTATTCACTTGGTGTGTTGTCAGTTCTGATTGGTTCACTGAGACACGTCTGTTTCACCATGGATTGCGGGGACAACTTTACTTGTGATAACAAATTCCTATCATAATTACATCTTCCAGTGAATGTTCAAGAAGCCTGACAATTTTTGTGGGAAGGGGATATAAAAACGAGTTACAACCGGACAGCGTATTCTAGGGCACAATCACGTCTTAGTTCACACGAATAGGCTAAGTTGATTTTACAATACAAAATTATTGAACAATTACAATTATCACTTAAAGCTACAAATCGATAAATAATACCTTCTGTTTAGCACGGTCAAAACCACATTAAATGGAGTTAGACAGCCTTTGGAAATACGAGCACAGCTCTTAAGGCACTGATGTTATGGAATATTTTATGCCAAAATTCAGTGTCGCTATAATGTAGAAGCTGAAGAATCTTATTCAAAATGAATGCAAATCATGTGTATAAGCTTCCGGAATCCCGGCGTCATTCGCGTGAGTAGCTCCCATTAGAGCTAAGTGACTCAACATGAAATTCAATGTATAAACCACATCGAATTAATTTGCAGTGACTATTCAGTAAACGGGCTAAGCAAGAATTTTAAAACGTTTGAAGTTATTATTACACAGGTCAATTTTTTTAGTTGTTTTATACTATGAGTCCACAAAAGTTCCTCTGACTTGCCACTGTCTTATACGAAATCCATCCTGATTCCTTCAAACTCCCGTTTTGTCCAATATAGAAATGATATCACTGATAATGTCACCTCGACCAGAATGCAAAATCCGACGATTACAAGGTTTTGAGAATCCTTAACCGAAAATAAGAAACTTCAACGTACTTAAAGTCATCGAATGCAGTGTGAGCATATCACTGCGACATCCGGGGATTCCGAAATTGCTGCCGGGGTGCTTGGTTATGGACGACAATCCACAGTAACCTCGATCGTTATCAAGACTGCCTGAAAAACTAAGAACCAACACATATCGTGCCAGGTCACGTTTCGTGGTGGTGGTGGTGGTGGTGGTGGGGGTGGTGGTGGTGGTGGGGGTGGGGGTGGTGGTGGTGGTGGTTGCCAATTCTCTATTATGACCAGGCTATTCTTTCTCGATGGATCATCAACCCGTCTCCCTAGACTTATTTTGTGCGTTCATACGTAGCGGGCAAATCGTCTTCTTCAGGCAGCACATTCACGAATTCGGAAATACGATTAAGCTGAGTAATTCTATTAACGTGCATGGAATTCACGGAGGACATGTTCCTTAATCCCTCTTAAATGAAAAATTAATTTCCCGTGAGGTCAAACCTCCCTTCCTTAAGATTGACCTATTACACGGGTAGACGTGTATATGATGTGCTGGTAGTTCTATGAACGACTTTTTCTGCCTTGTCTGACCTAGCGGGATTCAGAATACGTGCATATTTATAGAATAACCTGGGGTAAATTATTTTATCTTGTTATGCACCCGGTGAGACGGTAAGGTATGCAAATTTAGGTAGTTTCCTGCAATACACAGACATCTTTACAACCTGAATTCACTGGCTGCCGCCAATTCGCGCGGAAATTCAGAGATCAACTCACGTAGAATGTGAAAGAGAAATTATAGTTTTTGATAAAAATAACTGCTATAAAACAGAAGAAAGTAGTATTTCATGCTAATGTTTGTAAAACTTACATTTGGAAGTGGACGGTTAGACCAAAAAACTAAATATCGGGTCTACAGTGATTCAAAAAGAACCGAAGTTGGCACCATTCCAAGCCATAGATCTTTAAGATTCTAAATCAAAGCAACCGCCTCGACGGATTCAGGAGCCCTTCGTATGACATATCAGAAAGGGATGGAGAACAGCAGCAAAGTTTGCGATATTTTTGTTTCTGTTCAGCATAAGTTAGTTAGCCTGTATGGAACAGGCATTCTAAATCATACATCAAGTACCATCCAATTATTTTAGATCTACTGGTCTACACATGTCGAAAATCTCAAAAGCCAATAATGATCGTTTTCTGCTTCTATACTATACTAACAGAACGACACCCGTTACTATACCGTAGTTGATGTGTCCGAGAGTCAATTATTCATATTTCAAAGACTTGGATGCTACCTGTGCAAATAAAATCATCTACCTATATGGGCCAACTTAATCCCTCCGTCGGCTAATAAGAACGCTCATTCTATTCCATACATATTTCACAATGGTCCGTAAAAGGTAATACTCCACTTTCGAACTCTTGTTCACAATCTTATGCTATCTAATCTCTGGTACTACTTTAATGTGATTTTGCCATTAGAGAAAACCTGAGTGATCGTTGTCAGTACAGCACTACTGATCATGCGAATGCATGCTCAGAGTTTCTGCTGATATTTGTGTTGTTCATTGCTAGGGTATTCATAGATTTTCACATGTAATTCATAATGTCCGAAGTGACTTCGACGCCGAAAGATGCGTGAAAGAGTTTTGGAGAGAAGTCAAAACTAGTTTGTCGATTCTGCATTTAGAGAGATAATAATTAACAGTCATCAGTAAAATGAGCAGATGCACAGTGCATCACACGTGGGAGGAAAATGTAACCAAGTGAGATTTGGCTTCCTGGTGATGAAGGCTAACAGTATGGGCATTTGAGGTATGGTACGACGGATGCAAAGTGCCGGAGAAAGCTAAGAAAAACTGAGTAAGAGATACCTGAACTGAAATTCGACAATTAATCAGCCACCAAAAGATAACCTAGTGACCGCAGATTCCAATCTGTGGAAGAGTTCTGATCAGGGTGAGAGCATTTCTAAACCCTCGATAAAGAAAAAGAGGTCTAAGGACCCGTGGTGCGCTCTGCCCCTGACTGCAACTTCCTAGCTTTGGGCAGATTTTAACTTTTCTCAAGGAGGGATGATGGGCCACCATTCTGCAAATGAAGCTCTAACTTGTCACATGATATTTGTAAAGGACATAAGCAGAATGGCAGTCTGTAAACAAAGCATTAATTGCATGACACTGATTATCAAAAACAGACCAATCTGCAGTTCGGATAGAATCCAAATAATTCCCTCCCCTCTCCGTAAATGATGATTTCTACTCAAGCGCACGAACATGGAACTCTGAAAAAATTCTGTTACGCGTAAAATGCATGAACTCTTATGGCACATCTCAAATTTAAGGGCAAATGGTTGCAGTCTATAAGTCTGTTCCACATAGAAAGAACGGCAGAAATGTCTTGAACTATAGCGATTGATGGACAAACCTACGGTTTTCTACTGCAGAGCGTGTTCCTGAACGTCATCAGCAAAAGGAGATTCGCGATCACCAGGGCAGAACATCTTAAAGTGTTTTTAACGGAAGTTTCGAGCAAGATTTCGTGCAACCAGCACCACCTTGGACGCTTACTGTCTCGGCGCGCATTAAACCGTTATGACTGCCACTCATTTTACTGCGTCATGGATTTTTAAAAACCCGTTTACAAAAGCTTATAAATGTTGGAAATAAACTAAATTGCAGTATTCAGCTGACAAAGCGACTGACGTTCACGGGAGCGAATATTCGCAAATACGGAGAATCTCCCCGAAAATTAAAATGCAAAAGTTTTGGGTATTTCTAATCAACAAATGCGCAATTTCCATTAAAAGCGATTTCTACACATGCAAGGATCTTAATTAGGACCCCTGCAGGTGCCGTGAAGCTATTTTGAAAGGGTCTCGGCTTCATTCGCAATGGGAAAATGGAAATGCGGATGCAACGAATTCGACATGTGATCTTCCTAAAAATTACTTACGCCAAAGATTTCAGCTTGTCTGGATCATGAATGGCGGCATAATTTCCCCCTCTGTCAAGTTTGTCCAACTGTAAGTCCTCCCGAGAACTCCACTGTCTGACAGTTAGAATGACCTACAGAAAGCTTCGGATGAACGTGTAGTTTTTATTCAGTGTGTTGTTAAGTTGTTGAGAACGGGTCACAAGCATCCTGTCCTTTTCATTACTGACTGTCCAGCAGTTAAACTCACTTCTTGTCATTCCTAGATCTCAGCATGTATTATCGAGTATTTTTCAAAAATGGCGGTATGACCTAAGGTATCAGAGACGACACACTTCTCCCGTGCTGCTCCGTTCTCTATTACATCGGAAAATCATTCACCAGTAAGTCTTGCGCAGGTTTCTTATTTCCCGCTTAGTCACCGTAAGAATGTTGTGATGACACTATGAAGAAACAGCTGAAATCCCATGACATTTGAGATGTTTTTGACAAGTCACTGTGCTTCTGAGGATTTTTGGTTGCACATAGTTTACCCTTAAATTTATTCGCAGTTTCGTGAGTTCCTAAAGTGACTTCCAACACAACGATCAGCGTTTCTCATTGCCAGGCCAGAATAAACTCAGTCTGGTTAATCGAATCATTCATTTCCCATTAGTTTTAATCATCTCTATGTTCAAATCGGGAAATCGGGACAGCCTGCAACTTGGCAAAGTCGGATAGACTCGGTCAGGAAGAACTGTCACTCATATTCATCTCTAAATGCATTTCTCCTATTCGGCCAGCTGATAATTTCTTTATTTTTCCTAAATGGATTCGCATTCTTTGTGGATCAGTCTTAGTGGAAAACGGCATAGGTTCGTGCCTAAAGGGATTAAGCTGCACAGATTTTTTCTAACCCCAAATCAGATCGCTTTTCAGAGCAAACTGATGGCGGCATCAATCTGTTCATATGAGAAAAAATACGATTTAATATTACAGTCATTTCCTCAGCTGTTCATCACAAAGTTAGACGGAAACTTGGTTTCTGTTTCCTTACGAAAGCCATCATCTAAACTAAATCTATTTTGTACATAAGAATACTTATTCATTAAAGGCAAATCTCGATTCAGTTTATTTTGCTCTAATTGTTCCAAATTTAATTCCACTCATCTTGCTGATTTTTTCAATTAATCTTAATCAAAAGCTTATTTGTCCGCAATATTTGCCAAGGAAATAATAGTTGCCATCACCTATGATTGAACCATTTGATCACGCTATTCGCGAAGTAGATAGCCAAAAAATGTGAAGTAAACTTTTATCTTCTTCACGATTTACCACTCCCCAACCTAGGATCACTGGATGTAACGCTGTATATACTACTGCTGCAATACACACGATTTTTCCAACAACAGTTGATAACGAAGAAGATAACATGGAATTTATTTTTCTTAAGAATGGCAATTGTTTGATCAACGATTTATTATTAGTGATTATTAAGTTGAGAATTCCGGGCGCCTTGTATGAAATATTCTTTTTGGGTGATCCCCAGTGCTTGCGTACTTTATACCAATTCTGAAAAAGTAACTGGTAAAAATTACCGGAGTCAGACACACTCAAGAGACCCAAAGTGTCCTCTCAGTGGCGATGGCAGCGTAGTGCATCCGCATTTCCACAGAATTCATCCGATACACTACACTGAACGATTAGAAAATCTACTTATCTTTATTCCGTTTTGTCTTTTAACAATGTGTCGTCTCTTAATTGTATAACTTACTAGCTCTCGTTAAATCTTTCAATTGCAGTGTACATTTGCTTAGCTAGAACGGTGGCAATAACTCATCTACAATTTGTTTTACTGATTTATTCGCGCATATCATTACATAGCTTTGATGTGGCTCATGAGTGGCGACAGTTTGACAGTGGCATATTTCTGGACTAATATTCAACAGCTCGTCGTCAGATCAGACTACCGGTTTGAAATCTTCTTGACAAAAATTGATTTTTTATTTCATTGGGAACTTGGATAATTACTCGATTTATTTTCACCCGTGATTCATTGTGCAGACCGCCTCGATATCAGCTCGTTTGTCCATAGCATCAACTGTTGGCCGGATTCGTGTTATTTTCTCTTGCTTGGTTGAATCTTGTCTTTGACATGTGTGGTCAGCTGCGGTGGTGCAGGACATCCGGAAGAATCGAGAATCATAACAGCCAGTCGACGGAAGAAAACAAGTCTGTGCAAGCTGACATTTATGCTGAACCACCTTATGAAGATCTTTCTATTTTGTTCTTTCTCTCGCATCGTTTTGTCTCCACTCTTAGAACAGAAGGTTCAACGTATGCAAACCCTTTGTGCAAACTTTACAAGTACATGTGTGAACCGTTCGGAAGAATCAAGCAAATCTAGCATTTTCGATGATTACGAGTTAGAGGTAAACAATGCCGCATCATTAGCCCGAAGCGTATAAAAAATTGTGTCGTTCTTTTTTGGAAAGATTACATTTACCTGACTAAAAGCGAACTTAAAAATAAGACAAAGATTAAAAATAAATTTGAATGCCTGCAAGCGCCTTCAATGAAGTAGAAACAGCTCCTAAATAAATGCCAATTTTCATTTTGTGTTCCCAAACAGCTGCTAGATGATTGGTTTTACTGTTGATGCAATTAAATATAAAGCATCAACTTCCAAACGAATAGATAAATCGTGTAAGAAGAGCTAGGACAGGAATCAATAGTGCCCGGAAAGCATCGACCGAGGTATTCTGTTTTCATGTCAGTGAATATGGCCATTTACTACTTAGTTGTTCGCATTAACCCAACCTGCATTGTGTGAGCATTGTGAAATGGCGCCGGTCTTCGCTCCAATGAAAGCGTTTCTTCTGCTTTCGCATATAAGCAAATTAAAGAATTTTGAGTTCTGATTTCCTACAATGTGGTAATTCAGCAGACAATCCGCACCTGGTACTCAGGCTGGGCGTCCGTTCAAAAAACGTATTTCTATCATGAAAAACTTACTACTAAGCAACGTGGATTTTTTCCCCATAATAGATCGAGTGAAATAAGCTGATCCTGAATGTTAAAAGTCGGAATAAACTAACAGCCTCGTGTTTTTGCAGCTCCACTGTGGAATTTGTTGAAAATCAAATTAGTGCTGCCTCTCCTACTGTATGCATCAACTGTTTAGTGTTCTGTTCGACTGGATAGTTGCCACAGAGATGTCAACGGCAGCAGTATACTCGAGGACCAAGTAAATGGTTTTGTTTCGAACACATAATCTGCTTCACCCTAAAGTGAGACTATTTGTTTTCGCAATAATTTAAATGCTACTCTAAAATAAAGTTTACTTTTTTGCTTAGTAACCTTTAAAGGATTTCATTTTCAGGAGTTCTGTAGTCACAGCTAAAATTGGAATGTTCTGTTCAGTGGGGTTAATGATTCACTAAAATCTAGCCCGTTTAATAAACCACCACTGAACTAAAATGAAATATTGATTCATAAGCAAACCATCTGCGTAACTAGGTTGTGGTATGTCCCACCACGAGAAGGCATAAAATATTGCCAGCTGATCTGCCGGATTCAAAACGCGCGTCCACTGAAATGCTCTGGTTTAAAAGGATACCAACCGAAGCATTTTGATGCCACACCTTTGAGTAAGTGAAAAATTAGAAGACCCCATCACCCATTCACAACATTGTATTACTTCGAACGATATAAATTCATGCCATCCAGTTCACTTCCGGCACAGTCCATAACTAGTGTTATTAAGCAATAAAATTGAATCTTTGTGCATAATTTTATTTACGTCACACAATTATTCCTTTTGGCTTCCAAGCAAATAATGACTGTTCAGCAGATCAACGAAACTGTTCAGGAAGAACTTAGAACAGCGCTTTTAGACTGATAACCAACATTTTCTTTATTGCCTAGTCCCACAAATGTTGCTGCACCCGAAGCAGCTGTATTTCTTGCAACTGTCTTGGCGACTGTGAAAGCATTTTCGCATTATTTTTTCCTCTGGATTATTCGTTCTCCTTGATCTATAGAAAACCAAGTACGCGGTCGATTTTCCCGCTTACAAATTAGAATTTCGTAATCGGACGAGTCCATTAAATTTGCATTTGGAGAGTTTTATTAGCGTTTTATTTGCTTCCATCCAATGTCAAACGGAGGAGAAGGAATACGAGGACGACACTGTTCCAAATAAACCAAGCAAAAACAACTTGACAAGCAGGTGAATTTGGTCAATGCGAATGGATGACAAATACGAACATGGAATTCAAGTAAGCCCATTAGAAACCAAATCGAATGTGATTGCAATGACGTGGCACAATTTCACGAGTGGATAACCCCAGTCTGCCTACACACCGTTCTGTTACACGAGCAAGTTCAAGCTACTTGAATGGTCAAAATATAAGCCTAATTTATCAAAATCAAATGAATGAATATTCCTTCCACAAAAAAGCTCTAGTTTGATTCTTTTCCCTCATTTTGCTAAAGTTTTCTGTGCTTCTTGCCCAAAAATGGTGCCTGCAAAACGAGAGGAGGTGTCTGAGGGAATAAAAATGTGGGCTCCCAAGCTGCTTGTCAGTGAGTCCTTAACGGAAATCGAACTGGCCCGTTTCTACAGGTCACAATTACGTGACATTTCCCGGTATACTAAGTTTCATAAAACCCCTTAAACACTCGAAACCACTTTCCAAATTTCGAGATGAAGTTTGCTGCCTCACTCCTACTAATCTTAAACGTATTGCATTTTTGGCCGAACCAAGGTGAATGTAAGTTTTTTCGACTATCAAACACTCGGTGAGTTTTGGTGTACGACACAAAAAAAACTGTTTTCAATCGGCATTGTGTAGTTCAAATGTCATTACGATTGTAGGGCGTGGAATTTGAGCAACAGTTAAATGAAACAGGTTGCAGCTTCCAAACACTTGCAACTATGGTCATAAGACTAGCCCTATAAGAAATGACTAGTAACCCAATGCATAACGGGTTAACAATCGATGTGGACAGACGGTACCGGTTATCTGTGGCACCTGTCCAGTTCCATTACACGTGACACTCAATCAGCAATGTAAGGTCACAGTATGGCTGGATTGATGTCCCCGTATTGTTTAAGTGACTTCTGAAGTATACAATATTTGGTGACAGAAACTTGTCTAAATAGAGTAGTTTTAGAATTAATCGTTTTTAGGCTTGTTGTCTCAAATATAAAAATGATCGACGAACACTGTTTCGGAGTTCAGTAGTTTACACTTGACAGATCCACTTGAAGCACTAACGAGCTTCAATTTTTGTAGCAAGCGCTTTCCAGCCCACTTCCGGATGTCGATTAAGGAAATTAGGGGAAACCACAAACTACCCCTAGCCATTTGCTGTTGGCGTATGCAGAAGCTGCTGAATACGCACGATCTTGGTTGTCAAGTTAAGGTCATCTGACCATGGAAATCGAATACCCATAGCGATATCCAAGCAATGTGATACAGATCATAATCCCGGAGCCACCTCATAGAAATTATCATTTTTATCTAAATCCATAGACAAGAATATACTTAAGAGAACAAACCAACGTGAAGCAAACAGTAACTTGGAAATTCGACATTAACTACGGTTTAATATTAACGATAAAACATGTTCAGTAAGGAAAACTTCCGAATAGCATAAATTTGAGGTTCGGATCCCAGATCGTTCGGTCAAGTTTAATTCAGCCGTCAAATTTTCTCTTAACTAAAGTGCGTGCGCAGCTGGCAGTGGGTACACCAAAAAACCGTGAGCGCTTCCCGCCTTCTCACTTTTTCCTTTTGCCGTCGCTCAGCGCTTTGAAGTAAATAAGAACACGACCTTCATATGCCTAACGAAATCTTTTCAATTGGTGAGTATTCTGGGAGCAAAAAATTCACAAAATCCCATTAAAATGAAGTGCGTTTTCGTTTCTGTTATGGCTAGAAAACTGGTAATGTTGATTCCTCTCGGTACAAAAGAAGTGTATACCAATGTTTTTCTGTCTAATGGATATCTAATGCTTTGTACATAAGCTAACGTAAAGTCTGAATTGAAAATGCGCCTAAAATCTGTACATTTGGCTTTCACTAGAAGCCTCCAATTTTGGTGAAGTTTGCTTTTGCAATCGATCTGTTTTCCTGCTGAGACATTTGTGAGAAAAACTTTTCATCTTGTCGGGTTATACCCGCAACAACAAAATCTTGCTTTCCATCTTTTTCTCAAGGTCCGATATAGGTGCAACTGTGTTATTGGATTTAAATCAAAGACTGTGGCTAGTGTAAAACCTGTAATATTCATTCCAGATAGATTTACTGTTATTTGAAAAGTTGTGTTGAAACTTCGACCATTATACGTTATTTCACGTTATTTCCTACCTGTCTCTTGACGTTTATTAGTTTTCGATGGACGAGAAATTGCGCATCATTTACTCACTACTAAATCTCCTGGGTCATTTTTATTTTCAAGTTGAATTTTATAGAATTTTAACCAACTGGCTGAAGCACCAGGGTGTTTGAACAGTTAAATTCTATTTTGAATGGGCATCTAAAATACACATCTACTGATGCTTTGATTTCGCAATTCAGAAGCTTACTGGAATACCTGGTAGAAAACCTTCTACCACCGTCTTGGTGACGTCAGTGTTTGATAGCCCAATTAAAGTAACAAATCAATACCTAGGTTCGGCAGACTTCTAAGTCTAGTGTGAGTTGCATTACGCGCACTACTCGATGTGTTTGTTTGCCGGAAAACACCGTTTCGTGATGGTCCTAAAAGCAGCATTTGGTTGCCTCTTGCTCAAGTTCAGCCTAATCAAATGGCTGCCTGCATCCGTCGGCAAAGATGAAGGAGAATCCTGGATAGAAATCGCGAATGCAGTATAAATTATTGCATTCCGCTTCACTGAACACGTACAATTTTCCGTCAATAATTCTGTACTGAAGAGCATATGTCTATCAAGTTAAATATTTGCTTATCCGGACGTTTTCACCACCATCACAGTTTATTTCACAAAAGCTGAATCAGTATTTTGTCCAGCGTGCGCAGATCTTGCAAGCATTTAAGACATTCGAGACATTTCATACTCCTTGCGCCGTAGTTTTGCCTATCACTAAATTCACACAACCTATCCACGCCTGTTTCTCCATACATTTCTTTGTCCCGGCATTTATTCATGCTCATGCCGTTTACAACTATCGAAGCGCTTCCAGGATAGTTTCTATTGATTGTTTTCCGGGCTCAATTTTGTCTGTTTCCGTTTATGGGATATAACCAGGACTCAAATTAGACACACCCAAAAACAGACTCATTTTTCACTCTTCTTGATATACAAGATGAGTTCTGACGTTCATCGGCACGCACGAGTGACGAAGATTCCAAATAATATAATAGTGATTATTCATGATTCTGTTTACTGCACGACTGTGCTGCGACGTCTTTAAAAGCGGATACCAGTCACTTGCCGAATTTCACGAGAAATCAATACTGCCAAAGTAATGTACCCTAAATAGACAATCGTTCACATTCTAATAATTTTGACCACTTAAACAAGTTTAGCCGAAGAACTAATTTTTATCAAACAAGTTATCGTGTTTTTAGCATCTTAGAAAATGGACAAAACAAGTCCATCAATCTATACTTATTTGTTGTAACTTTTAGCTGTACAATTTACATTTTATTTATTAAGGTGAAAAAGTTACCTAAATCCGAGAATGTTATGGTTCATTTTACGGGAGAACGTTTGGACTTTCTGATTTCAAAAATGACTTGACTTTTCTTGCAGTTTATAATCTGAAGTTCCTTTCTACCAAATTTGTCCCATGAACGCTGGATTTATTATCGCATACAAATTTTTTACATCGTTAACTTCGTCGGACACTACTGAAATTCATCCCAACTTAGGTAAACATTTTATGTTTCCTGGTTACTTACTCGCTTGGATCATATGGTTTGGTACACAAAATGAACGACTGTAAAGAATGTATTGGGAACTAACTCCACAAAGTTCGTAAAACTATGGTGATCCTCTTAAAAAAAAATGCAAACTGTCTCCTCGAAATCAGAGCCAATTTTCCAGTTATTATCGCTGGCGAAAATCTCTTCGGTTGCACTGTCTGTCTGCTTTCTTAATTCCTTCGCACACAATAGACTACGGTAGACAACCATTGCAGTTTTCTCCTCTCGACAGAATAAGGACAAGTTGATTTCTAACTTATGATTCACTTCACTGGTAAAAACTACAGTTGAAAATAATCTCGTGTGTACAGTTATCTTGAAAATGCAATTCGTCACCATGATTACCATCATTGTTCTTTTTCTTGTCGTTGTTGTTTTAACGAGGTAACCGGGTAGTTTTACCATCTTATGGATTATTTGGCCGGTAAATTTCAAATCGGGACTGACATTCGGCTGGCTCAAACTGCTAACGCAGTGGTACGGTCAGTCCACATAAAAACTATTCACTATAAAGTGAACATAGAGTTCGTTTGTTGTGACCAAATGTCGGTTTTTCAAATGAGTGTATTCGTAAATTTCACCAATAATCTCACTTAGTTTGAAACTTTTAGAATAACCAATTGTTTAACTGCTTCTGATGCACAATTTGAGCTTTAGACCCAAAAGGTTTATTCTACTAATCTGTCAGAAACAATTTTAATCATTCTAGTGACAAACGCAAGTCACTCTCGTTGTCTGCAGATCGAACAGTGGGGTAATGCTCGTAACCTGACCAGTAGTAATACTAATTCACCTTGGTGATTGTGCTATCTAAAATCAAGGAGCTGCGAATACTGCTCCGTTGCATGTGGTTGGTTCAGAAGCTCATACTTGGACCGGCGGAAACCGAAGAAAATAATGAATAAATATCGATTGAACTTTTTTCCAGTTTACCGGAAGGGCAGCACGAATTCGATCGGCTCGAGAGGTGATGTTTACCCTGACTGCTGGTCGATCATCAATCCCAGTAAGGTAAATAAAATGGTGATGAGTGAAAGCGTAAATCACCGACATGATTCACTTTGAACCGGTCCCCTGAGTCTTTCCGACTGAGAGTCATTCTCCTCAACAGACTCTACCCTCCATTACATTAGTTTTGGTTAACTGTGCTAACCCAAGTCTTCGAATTAGCTACTATAGGTGTGTATTTTACTAACAAGTTGGTTTTTGATTGTACTGAAGAATCGCTTGCATCACAGATATAAAGATGCTCAATCGCGAGTGAAACAACTGATCCGTAAGCATAGCGTAGTAATAAGTAGGCACAGATCGAGCGCAAGAATGTAGATTCGCGACTGAGCCAATCGTCTAGTAAATCTGACAGAATGATCGATATGCTGAACAGGTTTGGGAATTTGGGATCAACTTTCAAGTTTTACTCATTTTCGATTTAGGACAAGCTGTCCTGTATAGACTATAATCATTTGGATCTGATGAAGAGCCAAGCACGCTGACATGCTTTGTTATTACAAATGACTTCAAATAATCCAAAACTCAGAAACTCAGAGAACTACAAAATTCATGTAGTGCCTTTCAAGTTAAATCAAGCAATTGCCGGGAGGGCTGCAACCTAATCAGGAAATTTTGGATTTGGGGTGAATCCCAAAGCTTCAACTCGGGCCAGAAATCAAGACAAATGAGAACACGATTTACGATTATTCTGTTATTGATTGTCTTGGAAATTAATTTTAAAGCACATTTGTAATTTTTTATTAATTCACAAAGATTTCAACTATAGGATGCCACATTCCGTGTATCCAAATGCTATCGAGCAGAACAATACACAACAAGGCCGTTGTCGAAATGGAAGCATGACATTTTCAATAATAATTGTTTATCTCCAAATTCATAAACCAAATGTTTTACCTTTTTGAAAAGTTTGAAATCGGTACTCTTGGATATTTGTGTAATTTTTGCTTCGAATGATTTGAATATTTTATTTCAACCTCAACAGAAAGTAGTATTTGGCCATTATTTACTCACTTTCTTACCAATTGGAAACCTTCATCTTGTCATATCAATGCAGTATCGAAGGCAATTCCAACAAAACGAAAGGATTTCGTAAAAACAAAAAGGAACAAAACCAGGTCCATTGGGACAGGTTATTTCGGCATTGTTCAACAACGCGTTTGGTAAATCCGTACCAAACAATTTGTAGCGAGGATTTCCGACCTCAAAACAAGTAGCACCGCAGTACAATTTAGATCAAAGCACGAAAAATACTAGGGCTCCACCCCTGACACGATAAGCACGAAAACATCAATAATTGCCAATAAATAACAAATGCTTGGACAGGGACAACTCAGCTTTTACTTTGATCAAAGCCAATCAAAAGAATAGTAATGCAAAGAAAAAAGATCTTTGACTAATTAAATCCTCTCGTTTTTTGTTTTTCGAATGCAGCAAAACCAATTGGTCATCCGGGTCTACCATGGTACGTTCACAAACGCCATCTGATCCGACGACTGCAGCCTACTCGTGACAAAAACAGACAAACTGATAAGCTTCTTTCCTATACGCAGGGCGTAGACATCGAAGGTAATGACCAATTTGGCCGATTTAGTTTTCGCAGAGTGCTTTTAATTCGAGCAACTACCTTTGCCTTATTACATGGATTTTGTCTACAATCGCTGAGTTGGTGGCACAGCTAGTGAGGAAGCAGGAGCGAACATCTTGCACTGTTGGTTACTGCTCTCTTTCAACCTAATTTGGAAGCGATTTCTTGAGCTAAAAGAACAAAATCCCCTCAGGAAAATCCAGTTTTAGGATATCCTAAAGTGCCGGAAATCGAATGCCTTTCTCAAGTCCCATTTCAAAATAGAGGAATGGAACTGATCACAGAACATCAAATCTTGTATTCGACGATCTGGTATTCCAAAAAAATCTCGTAATTGTGGCGGAATTCCATCGTTTTCCCCATCTTCAAAAAGGCTTCCGTACTAATTCCCGTAAACGTACAGGAATCGCTGGAATCCCAAACTTGGACACTTAATTTATATTTTGAAGTTGCAAAGCAAATACCGCACCAAGAAGCCTTAGTCACCAAGCGTCTCAACTTGCGTTGAATTGTCTGTGCATTATCACAAAGCAAGAAAACATCATTAGCATACTCTGTGTCAAAAACTACAATCTCTTTGAGGAGTTCAACTCAACAGTCTAAAAGTCCAGATGAAGTGTTTGTATAACATCGTCCATCACGAAGCTGTAAAGAAATGGAGATGTGAGGCATAACTGCCGTACATCACTGTAGGCGACAAATGGAGCTAAAAGCTGGTCATATGCCCTAAATGGGATCTCCCTGAGGATCTTTGTTTCACTAGGTGGATCTGTTGTAACAGGCAGCCAAACGCCTGCCGGAATAGTTGCGGGAGTCGCTGATGCTCTGAATCAGATAAATCCTACTTGAAAATGCTCTGCTCAATGTACAATACGGCTTTGCCAGTTGTGGGTAGGCGAACCGTCAGCCTTATTGATCGTTTCATTCACGCTCAATGCTTTCCTACTGGTAGCCCGTATGAGGTGAAACAGCTTACGGAAATATCCCATTGCGGTAGCACGCCCCTTCTCCGAAGCTCGTTGAGACCAATAACTCTCGCCATCCCTGCGCAAGCTCACACCGAGTTCTTGTCTCGCTACTTGGCGTACTTCATTATACTCACTACCAGCCGGAATGCACTGGCTTATTTCATGAACATTCGGAGACTGAGATAATCGCTCTTTCGTGAGTTGAACACGTATTTCTTGCACCGGCACATCGTCCACCTTTTCCTGTTTCTTTCGCACGTGGTGGCCAAGGATGGGAGAAGCGAAGGAACTATCAGACAAATACTTGGCTAGAGGTAGGAAAAAGTTAGTTTCGGCTTTGGCCTCGATTGGTGCTTCCCAATTTCCCGGTTGGGGCTCCACAGATGAGGATTGTTGTTTGGTGGAAAAACTGGAATACATGGCTCATATTGGGATTGAGTGGCGTGAATGCTCAGTGGCCTGTCTGTATAATTCATGTTGCAAAAATGATTCGAAAACAACCAAAATTCCCAAAATTTGTGCGGCGAAGGCGAGAATACAATGGTTTGTTTGTTATGGTTTATTACTACCCTCCTCTTAGTTGCCCCCATTCTCTGAAATTCTAATTCCACGTTGTTGCTTTTGCATCGTGCTCGTTTTGAAGCTGATGTAAAAGTCTATATTGTATGCTGTATAGGAATATATGTATATGCATATTTATATTAAGAAACCAAATTTTAATATATCAAATTAAGCCTCATGGGTCTGTTCTTCTGTGAGCAGCTTTGCGAGCAGTATGGATTCAGTTGTCAAGTCTCCAAGATAACATGAGCTGGTGCCGCACAGCCACCCGGTTAAATTACCATTTCCTTCCTGCAAAACTTTCAGCCGCTTCAAATGTTGCCTTCCTGAAGAGATTCCGTTCGACCTAAGTAAAACGTTTCTGGAAGAGGAATTCATCAACGCATTAGAGCAATTCAAGAAGATATCCGGATAGACAGCAGACCTGATTTGACGACCGCATTTATATGTAACGTACTAAACTCTACTGTGCGCTGCGTTGTATAATTCGTACTGGAAGCCAAACGGTCACCATACACGAGACATGCACTTTGGTCAAACCTCTGGCCATCTATACAAAAATCAAGGCACAATACGGCGAGGGGTCCTGCATCTTAACTACATTGTTTCCAGGAAGAAATTACACGATTGTTTATCAGGTTGACTATGGTCTGTCAACTAAAGTTTCCATTGGTTCATTTCTTTTACGAATGACTTTGGATTTCCCAATCTTTTCTGGCATCAGACCATTTGTTTTCTTTTTCAAAAGCCGAGCCCGGACGGTAGAAGTAATCGACAAAAGCTATGCTTAAATATATCAATTTCACTTCGGTCAGCTGATTCGCCATTGCTTTATTATTTCAGAACCAAACGACGTTCAGTTTCGTGGATCTCAGGATATTGACCCAGAACTTAATGGACAGAATACGCATCTCAGTGATTTCGTGAATTCTGTATTATGAACCACACCCGCTCTACAAGAACAAAAGGTTAATTTACTTTAGCCAAATTCGCTTTCGCCAACTTGACAATATATTAATAATAATGACATTTTCTTGAAAAAACTCACTCCCCTACTACTAACAGATACCAGGTAGCCAAGATCTGTGGGTCATGTCTAAAGCATTCGTCGTACTTAGGCAGAAAAATCTTTCATCAGTAACAATCGATTTCTATGCCCCGACACCCCGTGGTCTTGCAAATCAGTGATGGGGAGGTACAGCATCATGCTATGCGGCTCAACAAAACGCTAAGAGTCTGTCCGGTAACGCAATGACAAAGGAGTTCCACTCAAAATCGTTCGTCCCCGGTTCGCATCCCATTTCGGGCGCAGTGGAAACACTGATGATTCTTAGCAATGATGAAGCAGTTCTACAGCTATTCTATGGTTTCTAAATGGCGAGTTATATGCTGACACTATATAGTGAATAATTTCATGGAAAAAGAAAGAATCAAACAAACATCGGCTTTCTAATCAATGCAAAAGATACCAATAAACTGCCTAAAAATAGAATGGTAAGTGAATAAGTCACAATTCAATCAAAGTGATCAGCTTTCTATTTGCAATGTTTGCCAGAGAATAATAAACCATGAAAGCTTTAATGGACACAAAATGTAGATGTCAGCGTAAAATTATTCCAATAGAAATGGATGACACTCGGTTTGGAACCAAACAATAAAAGCCTCCTACCAAAGACGTTTTACCACGGAACTCAAGCATCAGTGGAATCTGATGTTATGTGTGGCAGATTTATATCGACTAGACTCAGTTCCATTCCAAGCATCAACTGCACAAGCATCGTCTAGGGCCCATTCGTCGACCGTCTCAATCCGAATCCTGCGTACATTCCTTTTCCGACCTCTCATTGTTTTTTAATAATGCAATCACAAAATGCATCAATAGGAGGCTGTTGACAGAGGTATGACCGCTTGCTCACCACCATTTAGTGTATCTGAATGAAGTTACCGTAGACCACTTCGCAGCCTTAAGTGCGGGTGTGGTTGTGAGCTACTTCAAGCTGGACGATAGTTGAACCGGTCGTGTTAAATTTCGGTCTTCCCCACACGACATAAAAATGCACATTTCAAATGTAGAAGTTTAAGAAAAAGACAACGACATTAATGAATCATGGCATTTACCGGTCCGAGCTGCGTGTCCACAGTATCTAAGGAATTAAGTATTTGAATTGAATTAAGCAATTTGAAATGCTTGCCTCTTTGAAATGACGAACATCTCATTTGAGGTCTGTGATACCCTCAGTGGTTTATGATTCCTGTCCTACCAATGAGCAGTTACTGTTGCAAAATTACCTTTTACTGCCTTCCATGTTTGCCCCTAAAAACTTCATGTAACCGAATCAGCCGTCTCTGCGAGTGTGCAAATGACTACACTTTTTACTCATGCCACCCCATTCTCATTAACAATGATACATTTGTCCAATGGCTTCTTTTATCCACCAGCTTTCAAATCGATCTAACAGTTAACTGGATGGTCGCTGTGGTCCCCTACAGACCAACTCGCAAATTAGTCCAATTTTTGAGTACACACTGATTTACCATTCCTCCTGTCTTTTGTTGGAAAGCGCACCCTAAGACAACAGATAGGTGCACCTGAGGGTACCTAAGGCATGACAAACCCAAGTTCTGTCGATTGGCGGGTTGAGTAGTACAATCATATAATCATATTTGATGGATTTTTAATAACATCAACAATCTTCACAAGCAGGCTATCTGCAATACGTGATAGCTAACTTCGTGATATCATGTTTCATTTATTTGCAATACTAATCATTGATTTTCATAGCACTAAAATTTCAGGCTACTTGGGCCTTCATTGCATTGGAACATCCTACACGCTTTATATCCGAATTTATTCGCGAAAGTGTCATGCGCCGCTGCACTTTTTGGAAAGATGTGTTGGGAAACGGTAGCGGAAGAAATAAATAATCAAATAATTACAGAATATCAGACGTTGCGTACATATGTGTGCAAAAAACGTTTTCCCTATTTATGTGTGTATATAAAACCTGAACTGAAGTGATTGCGGCCATCTGTTCTGCACGAATGCGTTCTCATCATGACTGCTACTTCGTAATACTGTTTTCACTAAGGCTAAATAAATTGAGTAATGCTAAGCAAATAACTAAAAAGTAGCAGATTTAGAAATAATTGAGATGAATAAGTGGTATGAATGCAGGAATAACAACGAATACATCGGGGATGCTGGAAGTCAAATTGTTGGTAAGAGGGAAAAATTGATTGGAAAAACCGGTATTCACTACAGAGCACTGTTCCTTGTAATGCTCATTCGTTTCTTTCTAAAGTGAAATATTTGCTCCCTCCGAGCGAACTTTATACACACTGCCCAAGGGTAAATTTAATGGCTGATACTCTTAGTCTTTGCAATCATTAAACTCGCAAAGATATGTTCTGGCTTTGTTTGCTACCTTAGAGAAATATCTACTCAAAAAAGAAAAAGTGAAATATCGGACACAAAATTTATGAGCTTATTTGCTTTATATGAAAATAAACATTATTTCTGTGGAGGATACAATGTTAATAACACAGCGTTGTTGGTAAATGTAAAACTTGTAAAACATGCCTGGAGAAAGACGGCCCACGGTAGTCGAAAAGTTGGCGTATCACGACGCTGTATTATAAACATTGCATCAATCACAATAAAAACCAATAAATGCCGCATAGATTTTGCGATAAATTCCTTGCGTCAGAAATAATGCTAATTCGAGACCACCACAAACTGCTTGGGAAAACCTCGTTGACCCCAGCTAGGTTACCTAAATGCAGGTACACCAGTCAGACCAATGGTTAAAGTTTTTAAACTTTTAATCATGTCATCGACTGATCACCCAGAACCATCACCCCAATAAAATCCTGCCTCGACGAACAGCACACAATGAGGTGAGCGTTTTGTGGAAATGCTCAAAACATTTTCCAACTACCTTAATCTGTTCACATTCGGCCCCTGTTCTAAACATTGAACCCTAGGACACCGTAACTTACACATAACTTCCGAGTTACACACGAAAACCCCCGCCATATTCTACCAACAGTACAAAGACGGCAGTGTTCGAAGATCGGAATTCATCACACGTCTGCTCTTAATGACCATGTTTCGGAGCCGTACTGTAGCACCGACCTCACCACTGCTGCGTATAACCGACCTTTGATCGATAGCCGGACAACATGCCGATGTCAAAGATGCTTTAAGTTTCTTGAATTCTAAAAAATCTCTCTTTATTCGTGAATGCGTTTCATCTGGTGTACGGTCGGTTGTTGAAATGCAGATGTTCAGGTAATTAAAATTACCTATTGCGTCTTCGTCCTTTGCAAGTACGAAAATTGCCTTCAGATCAGTCCAGTCCCACAACAGCAATTTTCGCTTCGAAAGTGAAAAATGCATCCCGAACATATCTGCACTATCATTCAGGTATTCCGGAAAGCCCTTCACCTACTGGAGTGTTCACCCAGTAGCAAAATGTGGCCAGCATGTTCGAAGTTAAACAGTTTTTATACTAGCAAGCATAAGTGCCACCATTCTCATTCTGGAATAATTATAGGGCTATCTCTATAACCACATCTGTGACAAAATTCAAAAGGGAAGGTGAAAAAGACCAATCCTGACAAGTGCCAGTCATTGTAATGAAGTCAGGTGAAACATCACCGTTAGTATGTCCTGAATTTCTCTGGCATGCCTACCAGTGAAAGGCATTGCCGAAAAAGCTGCCCGGTCGACTGAATCAAACGCGGCGCTTAGATCATATAAGAAAAATATCATGGGCTTACAGCACGTGAGAGGATGATCAAAAATCACTAAGCATATAAACAATTAGGACAAATCAAACTGAGGTTTGAGGTGGCTAATCTGGTACATACGAAACCCATAGGCAGAACTGCGCGCAAACGACCGTTGACTTGATGTGCATTCTAACAATGCACGATCCGCCTACGCGCTCAGACGAATCCCAAAGTCAACTCGACCGTGAGCGAAGTTAGCGAGATCATCTGGAACGCGGAAGGTGACGCCAGAAGTTGCGGAGAGTGTTTCCTGTTTGCAATACATATCTATTTCTAAAGTTTCCGCAGTTCTATCTGGGGCACATTTTAGCTCAATCCGAAAAAGAGTGCGGACCGTTAATGGAACAAACAGGTTAAAGATAAAAATCCAGTGTTCAATAACATTCCGTTCATTTCGCTATACATGCAAATCATTCACCGGCTTTAAAACGAGCACGATGCAAAAGCAACAACGTGGAATTAGAATTTCAGAGAATGGGGGCAACTAAGAGGAGGGTAGTAATAAACCATAACAAACAAACCATTGTATTCTCGCCTTCGCCGCACAAATTTTGGGAATTTTGGTTGTTTTCGAATCATTTTTACAACATGAATTATACAGACAGGCCACTGAGCATTCACGCCACTCAATCCCAATATGAGCCATGTATTCCAGTTTTTCCACCAAACAACAATCCTCATCTGTGGAGCCCCAACCGGGAAATTGGGAAGCACCAATCGAGGCCAAAGCCGAAACTAACTTTTTCCTACCTCTAGCCAAGTATTTGTCTGATAGTTCCTTCGCTTCTCCCATCCTTGGCCACCACGTGCGAAAGAAACAGGAAAAGGTGGACGATGTGCCGGTGCAAGAAATACGTGTTCAACTCACGAAAGAGCGATTATCTCAGTCTCCGAATGTTCATGAAATAAGCCAGTGCATTCCGGCTGGTAGTGAGTATAATGAAGTACGCCAAGTAGCGAGACAAGAACTCGGTGTGAGCTTGCGCAGGGATGGCGAGAGTTATTGGTCTCAACGAGCTTCGGAGAAGGG